>CAOLHI010004120.1:0-133848 GCA_948474755.1 Ctenosaura bakeri | reverse complement strand
AAGTATTGTAGTACAACAAATTTGTCATGATTTGAGAGCATCACATTATTACATGAAGAGAAATGAATATTTCTAACTGCTCACATTTTCTATGCCTTTAGAAACTGTCATGAGGCTGCAGCTGAGAGATGAGCCATGTATCTGCTGACTTTGCCTGTGTCTGAGATGTATCAGCCTGAAAACTGAGACAGTTTTTTGGTTCAACGTATACATACTTTGAAGTCCTATGATTTCATCAGTGTACACATTGTTTGATTGTTCATGATTGATGTGGCCAATTTATCACCTGACAACTCACCTCCCTATATCGAGTCTTTGTGGCCACGACACACACATAACATAGTCTGCTGCTAGAGCTCTGTGCAAAACCTTACTAGTTTGGTAGAACCTTCAAACACTTGTGGTCTACTGGCACATCTTTTATCAGGCCAGATTCACCTCCATGCTCTGATACAGTCACAGAGTAGGACTGTACAGAGGAATATGTAGAGAAGGCAGGCTGGGGTATGAGGTAGATGTATAATCATTTGCAACTAGCATTTCAATCCCTCTTATGTGTACCTGGAGGATTCATTGAATTCAGTTGGGCTTATCCTCAAGAAAGTATGTACAAGTGTGTAGCCTGACAGTTCAAGGATACAGCAATGGCTGGGAACAAACCAGAGAGTAATCCTTCCTGTTAGCAACTTGGCTGTATTGTTCTATTTACTGGGATGGGAAATGAGTCATGTGTATATGGTTCATCTCCATTTGTTTGGCTCTGCACTACACAACTCTGGAGATCCACTGACTGGCTGACTCACAATGGGGGAGTATCCCCCCAACTCAGGGAACTTTTATTGAGCTATAGGGAAAATCTGAGTAGAAGTTATTATTTGGGTGTCATGTTCCACTATCTACTGTGGGGAGATGCTGGAATCTACCACTAAAGAGCTATGATGCTTTCCTTTGTTGTAGGCCACTGGATTTATCAACCACAAAGCTTATCCTGTACCAGTGATGTGTATTAGTCTTTGGTACTGAGAAAATTAAACAAATTAGACCTCTTGGGGCCTAGGCTGGGTGTAGCTCAGAACAGCTGGTGTGGCTCTTTGCAGCAAAAGTGAAATAATGGTGAGGTGAGGAGACAGTGAATGGTCCCAGACTTGAGACAGGTGACCCATACAGCCTGTGACGGACAAAAAAATTATAATAATATGAACTTCAACAATTCCCACAATATCAACTATGATTAACAGCTTGCACCTAAAATATTCTGAGGCATGTGGAGCCATGGTGAAGAGCTCCATCATCACCTGTATCAACAGTGCATTTACTGACAGTCAAGTCATACATTATATTAAAATATAGCTAGCAGTGAAGTTGCTTTGCATGAAAAAAAAGTTGGAGGCCCTATTTTTACTGGGATACCATTGCAGAGTTCTTATTTTCCTTTTCAGGCATCATTTTATGAACAGGACTGCAAATTTGGAAGAAGACTGTCACTGGCACCAGTTTTGTTGTTGTTGTTGTTGATGATGATGTTGTTGTTATGCACCTTCAAGATAACTCCAACTTATGGCGACCTATTATAAGGTCTTCTTGGCAGGATTTATTCAAAGGTAGTTTGCCATTGCCTTTCTCTTGGGCCAAGAAAGTCTAGCTTCCCCAAGGTTACCCAGTGGAGTTCCATGGCTGAACATGGATTTGAACTCTGGTCTCCCAGACTCTTAGTCCAATACTCAAACTACTATATCACCTTCACTGTCACCAACAGGGGCTTTTTATCCCTGAAATTCCTGTTTCTTTTAAATCCCTCTACAGTGGGAGCATTGCAATAAAAATCAGACCACTCGTTACAAAAATAAACCAAAGGAACATGTAGCTGCTAGATTAATCTTTGTAATGTAGCATGTAGTCCTTGGTTTACTTAGTTTAGTCCTTGTTCCTGCTGTCACTCAGACTGTTAAGGACATTTCAGGCTACAGAGAACAATGCTAATGGCTCCTATCCAGTTCCACAGACACTGCCTGTTCCCTAGCAAAAGCAAAACACTGCTAGCTGCCTGCTGCTATATACTGGAAGAAGGAAGTGCATTGAACTAGTGTGGCAGAAACAGTACTGGCTGCTCATTTTTTTTCTGGGTTCAGTTCAAGGTGTTTGACAGCATGATTAGCTCTTAATGGCTAGAAAACATACATCCTACCCAACATCACCCTTCTTCAGGTATTCAGCATATACCACTGTGGAGGAGAGACAGCAGTGCATTCTTTACCACTGCTGCTCTATCCTAATCTCCACAGATTGACAGGACAAACTCATAACAACTCTGCACTGGGCTAGTAAAATGGTGCAGAGCGACCTCTGACGGAGGTCTTCTGCATCGTAGAGTGGATTGGGGCATACTACTTTTTGTAGTTCCGTACCTCAGTCCAGTTCAGAGTGACCGGAACTTGTCGCGCAGCATGCTTTTTAAAAACCTCTTTTTAGAGGTCTTTAAAAAGCACAGGGCGTGTGACTCCGCGTCGCTCCATCCCTGCGCTCCAGAGCAGATTTGCAGGCACGTGCAAGTGTGTGCCTGCAGATCTTCCAGAGGCAGGCTTTTGGCTGGTGAGCTTCTCTGGTTGGTGGAGAGCCTCCACCAATCGGAAGCTGCCATTTTGAATGCCGGAGCAGCGCGGAGCGACGAGCTCGCACTGCTCCTCATCCCGACAGACTCACCTGGACGCTCAGGAAATCCGGCGAGTCCCGTATTTGCGCAGCTCGTTCCCCACATCTGGAAAGGGCCTCAGTGACTATGTGTGGTTTAGTAAGTTTCACGTACTTGTGCATTTATGGTTCCCAGTAGTGCAAAGTGCCACCATTATGTTCGGCATCATTGCAGATCTTCCCCACCAACAGATGGAGTTAAGAACAGAAAAGCTGGGATGCAGATGTTACCTCACTTACATGCTATGTCCTGAGGATCATAATTATTTTATATCAAACATAGTGAGCCATAGAGATCTACTAGAAGGACATGTAGGCAGTAGAGCTATGGAAACAGATCAAAGAGTAGCCCTGTTTTCTATCCTGCATCCTAGTAAATCTTGCAAATGGTTGACACAGGCCATTTGAATGGATTTTCAGCAGTGATGGTGCTAACAGGAGACGGGAGGTCTCTGGGATCAAATTAACATTTCAAACAGCCAGGAATGTTACACTTTGGAGGCATGCATCCTCAGATGAGAAACTCATCTTGCAGGAAACTACAAGGATGCTTGGCTGTATTTTCTTTGAACTACAAAGCTGAGATCCATCTTCATAAAAATGCAGCCATCTGGTCCCCAGGACATTTTTTTTTTTAAGCTCTGTTCACCACTATGACTAGGACCCCTTTTTCTCTTCCATTTTGGAGGAGGAGGAGTTCTCCCAGACTCACAACAATGCTTCTGCCAGTGGAAAAGCTCCCCCAGCCTTCAGGGAAGAGGCTGAGATGAGCTTTTCACTTGTATTTTCCCAGCTGAAGACTTCTGGATTGGTATAGTATTACCCCAAAATCCTCATGTCTCTCTCCCTCTTAATTTTAACCTCTTTCTAAATTTCTATAGTCTTGTATGCTTGTGGGAGTGAGTGCAGCTGAGTGATTGTATGGATTTTAACATCTATTTCAATAAAATACTTAAATTTGAATAGTTAGCCTGATTCTCTGTGATCCAACACCATAAAAGCTGGGCTAAAAGATCCTTAATTATCTTGCCCTCTTTGCATTGTTAAAGCAGTGTTCATAGCTAATTTTCCCCACAAGTGATAATTTTTACAGGTATTGGGAATCCCCCTAAGGGACCCCCAGCAAGCAAGGTAACACAGATATACATTACCATCACCTTTCTGTAAATATAGCCTTTGGAAGCCTAAAAGAGGTTTTTTAATGTGTTCACATGAACAAAGCCTCTGCATTGCTTCATATTTTTTCCATTAAGAGCACTTGATACCAGAAGCAGGGACTTTATTGCACAGTTGCCTTGAGATCATGAAAATATTTCCTCTTAAAAAGGGATTCGCTCCCCTCCCCTCCCCTCCCCTCTCTGACTTTCATGCAGCTGCAAGATGCATCTATCTGGGTTGTCTGTTAATTTTATTTAGCTGTTCTGGTATTTTCCTTACTAGTATAGGACTTCTTAAGGTGTCTAATGTGAAGAATGTGCAAGATTTCCTCCCCCAATGTGCCAGGGACAAGCATCATATTTGCACCCATTGACTGCAACTATTTTTTTCCTGTAAAGCTGTTGCAGACTGGCACTCATTAGCCCACAGTCTGGCACTTGTCCACAGACCACCACTTTGTGCAGTACAGTACTGGTTTATAGTAATATTTAAGATGACTGCAACTCTTATCTAAGTTTACTGTTTTTATTTTGCATTTTATCCTAGTTTTAGTGCGGGGGGGAGAATGGAGCAGACATATGTCTTCTAAAACAAGCAAGATATCATACAGGTTCCTGGGTTTTTGCCAGTTTACTGTCCTCTGCCTTGACTGATAAACCTATATCATTGTTTAAAAACCGATAGTTACATAGACATTTTCAATGTACAACACAGATATACTTTCAAATCACAAGGTTTCGAATCAGTACTTAGTCATAGGTAAGAACGTGATACTCTGAATCATAATAATCCATCTTGTGAAGAAACAGTATTTTCTTGAATATCTTCCAGAAAACTAAAAGCACTCATGCCCACGTAGAAACTGATCTACAAAAAGACTTACTGCATTAATTAGACGATACAGTATTGCTTCTATTTCCACATTAGAAGAGCACACAAAACAGAGTTTGAAGCTGTGAATCTTTGTAAAAAGCACCCCTGAAAGAGATACAAAAAACTGCAATATGCTAATGCTTCAAATAAAAGTGTGACTGAACAGTCAGTCCATCCAAGCAGCCTTTTCCAACTCAGTGGCCTACAGTGGGTTGGACTGCAGCCCTTGTCTTCCCCAGATAACAGAGGCAAGCTGACTGGGGCAATGAGATTTGTGGTCCAACACATGTGAACAGCCTTAAAATAGAGACAAGCAACCGTATGGGGAGTAAAGTCCACTTTTCACTACTGCAGTCCCTCCACTGGCACTTTCTGGATGTAGAAAGTCCAGTCACCATTTCCAGACAACTTTGAAATTTCTTGGTGATTTCAGGTGGTTAGGTGCTTCTGCAGGAAGTAAGCCTGCAGTTGTGGACACTTCAGGGACATTTTGGACATTTCAGGTGAAAAAACACGCTGGAAATCAGTCAAAACTACAATTTTGGGAGGCCAGGTTCAAAGAAAGTACAGTGGTTTGACCAAAAACAATGACTCTGGGGATCAGGGTTCGAATCTCTGCTCAGCCATGAAACCCCACTGGGTAGCCGTAGACAAGTCATACTCTCTCAGCCTCAGAGGAAGGCAAAGGCAAACCCCCTCTGAACAAATCTTGCCAAGAAAAATTCTTGCTCCATGATATGGCCTTAGGATTGCCCTAAGTCAGAAATGACTTGAAGGCACACAAGAACAACAAGATTTGAGAGACTTTGGGGTCTCGGGCGGCAGTGAAAGACTGAAGGATATAAAAGTAGGACTCAAGGTACATAAGGACTCATGTGGTACATAAGTAGCACTTTCCCCATTCCTGCTTTAAAGCAATGATTCAACAGCTGTGTGCAGGGGAATTTACTGATACAATGACAGTAATCCACATGGTGATGAATGTCGTGTATGTGAAGGCATATCATACAAAAGAGGGAACAAGTTTTATGCTGTTCTGGAGACTAGATACAAGCCAGTGGATTCAAATTAAGGACAAGAGATTCCATTTAAACATTAGGAAGAACTTTGATACTGTAAGAGCTTTCTTTGGAGGTCTTTAAATAGAGGTTGGATGGCCATACCTCAGGTGTGCTTTACCTAAGTAATCTTGTATGGTAGGGAGTTGGATCAGATGACCCTTGAAGTTCCTTCTGACTCCATGGTTCTATGAATTCTACATTTCGGTACAACTCACCAAAAACACGATGTATATCATTCCTGTGGCAAATACAAAATGTGCTCAATTTTTTCTTAGTCGAGATTATGTCATTGAGCTATCTGCCACCTTACAATCTTATAAAATAATTAGACTACATTTCATTTTATATATTTTTTATAGGACAGTAATTATGATGTTAAAATGTTTAACATCATCCCACAATATTTTACACCACCACCACCACCACAAACAAACAAACAAACAACCCCCCCCCGAGCTCAACAGAAGATTGTGTCTTGCTAACACATAGGATAGGAAGAGTATATCTTTGAAGAACCCACCATTTATGTCTTCAGAAATTCCTGGCATTTAGTTAGTTTCATTAATTCAGTAACTTCTAATGGTTACAATTTAACTTTCATTACTTAATTTTAATTGGAATGGTTAAAATGTAATTTTAAATTGGAATGAATTTCTTTACATTACGATGATACAGAATGATTCAATGGAAATAAACTTGCTTTATTTTACTACTGATTAAAATTTGTAAGAATGATTTATTCTGCTTAGACATACTATATATGGTTCTGTTGTCAAAACAGATCTTTGAATACTTCATTCAACGTAACTGGTGTGCTATAGGTAAATAACATGTAGGCAGTGAGTTTATTTTCCCCCTCATCTTTCACTTCTCTTTGCAAAGAGAGGCTAGAATCAGAAGCAAATGTCAAAACATGACCATCACTCACTACAAAACCATCTGCAGTCAAGCAAGAACATCTGTGCTGAAGAATGAAAAGGAATAAAATCTGAACACATCTCAGCAACACCTTCAAAACTCAATACACTGCAGGCTCACTCATACCAAGCCATATTCACACCCCTTATTCCACCATTGGTCTCTGCAGTCCACCACTTTGGCGTTCTTAATAACTTCATAGGTTCATTATTATTACAAGAGCAAAGTTATTCCTTTTTGCAGCTAGATGTGGGAAGAAAAAGGTGAGACATACAAATTGTTTTGATCTGAGCCACATTTATTTAACATGAAGAACTGAACTGTGTAGGAAACTCAATCTAAACTAGGGGATGGGAAAAGTGTAGCCCACACATGAGATCTGGCCCTGTGGACCCCTTTTGTGGCCCTGAACCTGTTCTGAAGCTCAGAGAACCTTGAAAAATTTTGACAAGATATTCCCATTGGTTTTTCACCCCCAGGCCTCCCCAATTCTCCCAAAATGTTTACCTCTTCAAATGGCCAAAACTCAAGAAATGAGGTGACAAGAAGTCACTTCCAATATAACCAGAGCACCAGTTGAGCCCCTGCAGGCAGTATAAGTGCAAAAAATGGCCTCTTCCCCATTACATATGTTGATCCCAATCTAAACCATGCTGGTAGTCTATATACAATCCCTGGGGAAGGGTTACTGGACTAGCTGACTGATGAACTCAGATGGTCACACCCCAGGTCACATTGTTTTGGATGAAGGTGAACCAAACCAACTCATCTCCCTCTCTCCAGTCTCTGGGTCTCACAGTTCTAAGCAGATGATCAGAAAGGTGATTTTTATCCTGCCCACAAATCTTGAAGCTTGAAATGAAAGACCCAGAAGCTACCAAAGACCAAATTACTACTTATGAGTGTTTACCAACCTTATTCTTTAATGGAATTCCCATACAAACCTGCAAACATTGACCAAATGTGAGTGAATAACCTAATAAGCACCAGTAACCACACTATAAATCAATAAACCAAATGCAATCAGGTTAACCTAACAAGCAGATTAATTTATCAAACAACAAGAACCATATTATAAATTAATAAATGTGATCAATAAACATGTGAATAGTCAATAAACCAAATGTAAACAAATTATTCTGAATTGCCGCTGCTGTTGTTATTGATGTGAGCCTTCAAATTGTTTCCAGCTTGTGGGGGCCCTAAGGTAAACCTATCACAGGGTTTTCTTGGCAAGATCTGTTTATAGGGGAGCCTTCCTCTGAGGCTCAGAGTGTGACTTGCCTAAGGTCACCTGGTGGGTTTCCATGGCTGAGTGGAGATTCAAACCCTGGTGTCTGGAACTATAGTCCAACACTCAAACTGCTATGCCATGTTGGCTCTCCTAGTTCGATATGAAGTAGGGCAAAAGAGCTTTCCCATAAACTGAAAGGCAAAAATTCCTACTTGACTCCAAAACAAAACAGTAAGAGAATGTGTGGGTGAGAGAAAATCTAAAGAAGAGTGTGTTATAGTGGACTCTTGGTGATTCTGTCTGCTACCTGATGGAGTTTTCCCCATCAGCTCAGCTGATTATCATCTTTCATCAGAGGTGTCACATCAGTGGTAAGAAAATGATACTGTGTGGACACCACAGCCATGTTCATGAAATGCTCATGTCTATGGCCTTACCATGTTGAAGGAGGAGTGGGCTGCACTTTCCATTCCAGTCCCAATGTGCCCATCCTCTAATAGCCACACACACACACAGTGACAGGAAATAATTAAAATGAATTATGTTACCAATTCAATTAGATTTTCTAACAAAAAGGAGTAACTTAATTACATTTATATTAACATGATTAAGTGGGACTTCCAGCATTAAATTTAATTATTCCAGCTTGTTCATTAATAAATGCTAAACTACAGCAATCTTTGTTTATTTTTGTTCATAATTTCAGCATGACAATTTAGATTGCTCCGAAATTTTAAAGACACAAACAATAAGATAACTCATAAGCGGTCTTATCTTTTTACTGGGACTTTCGGAACTTCTGCTGACATCCACAGGAGAAACAGTGAATAAAGAAAGGGTGAGATTAAAGATGTAAGATTATAAGACTGAGAAAATCAAGCAACAGAAGGAGTTTTGGTGGCATGAATGAGAAAAGGGATTTTCAAAAATTTATGCAGCAGTTTCCTTTTTCTTTCTTTTCTTTTTTCTTTTTGGACTCAAGCTGAAGAGAAAGACAAAGGGAACAGGGAGTTGAGTAAAATCATCAATACCATTTTTCAGCTTTGTTCTAGTAAAGGTTCTAGTGCAGGTTTTTAACTTAAAGAGCAATTAAGCATAAAAATAATATTAAATTTCTAACTTTTAACAAAAATGTAATTGAATTGTAATTTATAAAGGTTTATTAATGATTAAGTAAATACATTGGGTCTTTTCCACTATTTTCTTTATATCTGGCTATACACTGAGTGGAGCTTGTTTGGACAGATCCTCAACAGATCCTCAGTCTGTACCTACAGCACCTGCTTTTGTGTGCTCAGCCTATGGGGATAAATGGATGACATCAGCGGCAAAGCAAAAAAGATTGTACTATTCTTTCATAAATACAGTTAAGATCCTTCATAAATAAATAGACTTCGGATGGTGTGGACAACCTTGGTGGAACTAGGGTCCAATTTTCTGTCCCTGAAATGCTCTGGGGCTGCACAGACTGCCCAAATGCAAAACCTAACTAAACCTGAATGTGACTGTTTTGAAAAACAATTTAAAAAGAAAAAGAAAAAAGACAGAAGTGAAGTGCAAATGTGTGAGTGTTTGTATATAACCTATTCAAAAGATGAACTGTCACTACAGGAGGCTTCCAGGCTTGGGTCCAGCCTGTCTGAAAGGCCCTACCTCCCAATATAAATCTGACCTAGTTTTAAGATCCTCGGGGGAGGGTTTTTTCTTGGTCCCAGCACCATCAAAGATGCATTGGATGAGAATATGGGAGAGACCCTTTTCAGTGGCTGCTCCCAGTTTACAGGATTTCCAACCATGAGAAGCTAGGTTGGCTCCCTTTTGCCCACCTCCTTCTATCAACAAGTGAAGATTTAACTGCCTTTTGAAAGCTGTTTTAAATTAATGTTTTTAATGTGGCTGTTTTTCTTTTAAATTGTACTGTTTGAGTCCTAATGGTATTTGGTTACCAGTCCACATCATTAGCTGCCTAGGCTCAAACTGGGAAAGCAAGATTAATTTCATTGTGAAAACTAGTTTAGATTGAACTGCAGACTTCCAGGTTATTAATGTGCACACGCTTTCATAACTCATCACATGATTCACCCAAAGACCTTTTGTGAACAAAACAGTCAACGCTTCTACAAAGCCAACAATGCCTGTGCAATAAATAACACCAGTGCCTTGAGAACATATTTTGAGTCCACCTGTTCCTGTTATAGAGATGACAACGAAGCACACACTGAGTGCATTTCATTTGGGTGACCCACTTTGCCAGAAAAAAAAAAAGGTTCACTTTCTGCACCCCAGAAGAAATAACTGATGAATATATCTGTATAAGAATCAGAGATGTGACTAAGGTAAAACTCATATCTCCAGAGAAAATAAAAGGAATAAAAATAAACTAGAAAGCCAGTGTTGTCCTTACAAGAACTTGTCTCTCAGCCACAACCAGCCAAAGTTATTTTGCTGCTTGGGGTCAGACCCACAAACAAAGTTGGCTGAGTAATTTTGACACCTGAAATAGAAAATGAAACAAGTGACTCTCTGGAGAGAAAAAAATACCATGGTAATAAATAGCATAGCTAACAATTTGCTGCCCTTTCATGATAGCCCAGATCACAAATTGCTGCCTCACACTGCCAACAGCTTACACTGCATCAGCAGATACAATGACTTACTGTCCCTACCAGGTATCCTGGGAAAATTCTGACATTTCTGCCAAATGTATGAGATGCCTGTGAAGAAGAGAAGTTAAAGGAGGTAGCTGTAACTCAAAGACTTATTGTCTTGCTGAATTCTTATTTTGTCTAGAATATTAGATTAGAGCCTGGGTGGTGCAGAGGTTATAGTACAAGCTCCTAGTCAGTCACAAAGCTCACCAGGTAATCTTGGGCCTATTGTTGTTGTATGTCCTCAAGTTGTTTATCCATCAAGGGTTTTCTGGGCAAGCTTTTTTCAAAGGGGGTTTGCCTTTGCTTTCCTCAGAATGGAGATTCAAACCCTGGTCTCTTGTACGATGCTCACATCACTACACCACACTGACTTTTGGGCCTATTACTCTTTCTTAATCTAAACCTCCTCACAGGACTGTTGGAAGGATAAAAATGGAGAAGAGGACTGTGTGTGAGTTCCCTGGAAAAAAAGTAGGATGTAGCAGACATCAAGACAATGTACTTTAATAACTAGCCAACCATCATTACATACATTACTCTAACTTTGATAACCCCTTATGGGGTTTTCTTGGCAAAATTTATTATTCAGAGGTCTGCCATTGCTTTCCTCTAGGATGAGAAAGTGTGACTTCCCCACAGTCATCCAGCGGGTTTCCATGGGTGAGTGGAGATTCAAATCCTGGCCTCCCAAAGTTCTAATCCAACACTCAAATCATTATATCAAGCTGGACCCTCTAAGTTAGCACATACACCTAATGGATTGGATCTAGATTACTGTAGTCATGCCTTAGTATTCTGGAATCAGTGGGACAAGTTACTCCTGACTCACTCAGATCCTACAGACTCAGCCTCCTGATGTGAAGTGTAACATCTTACTATAATAGTATATAATAACTCAGTGATGGTGTCTAGCATCAGTTATCAGCTATCATCCAGAGATATTGCAAATGTGGGAGAAAAATCTTACTGCCCACTAACAGAGCACCAATAATTTGAGACACATGTTAACACCATATGTGACCCTTATTCTGCTAATTATGTATTTGTAACTCCTGACTCTAATTGTGCATGAACCTCTCTTGCCACTAAAAATCTTTGACAAATCATAACTCTCACTAAGCATTTGGAAAGTAAAACAGACCTATTTATGGAAAAATGCATTTGTATTTGTCAATCATAACTGTTAAATTAGAAATAACAATCAGAAATATTTCATGCTCTAAATTCTTTTCACTTGTTTCTTGACAGCTTATATAATTTCTCTGTGATAACAGTGTATCTTAGTCTATACAGTTTGCCAAGGGAGATGTGAGATGGGTGAGAAGAAAGAAAGGACGGAGACAGAGAGGGCAATGTTTATTATGCAAATAGGATATCTATAAGGTAGGAAAGGGGGAACTGTGAGTTCTAAAAGGTAACATAGGTAACACATGAAGACAACAGGAAAAGTAGTGAAGGGATTCATGGTGGAGATCAGGCAATATGTTAAGCAAAAGTCACACTAGCCCTATGTGATTTCTACTAGAAGTTGGAAAGGAAACAAAAGATGACTATGTATGAAGACAAAAGGGAAAAATCTAAAGCAGAAACCTCAATGCATTTTAACAAGGCAGTCTTATGTTAGGCAGCATGAGTTTGCAACCTCAGGAAGCAGATACTGAATGCCATGAAGGAATCACAAATCGTATTTTTACTGATAGGGCTGGGGAGAAGGACTTGTGGGATTTTATGCTTCAAATGCCAGAATAACTTGACCAGTTTTGGATACCATGCATTTTGAGAGAATGGGTGTGCCATTTGCTACTCTACCTCATGCAGCAAAATGTTTTGAGCTAGCTCTGCACTGCAGAGTCCTTCTGAACTTTGTGAACTTCTCCAGTATCCTTGACTAATGTAGGAAGTCCCATAACATATTGAAGGTCTTGGTGGTGAAGTGCTCCTTTTTGAGACCACGAGCTCTCCTCCTAGAAACCTGGAGAAGAATGGGTTGAGAATCAACTCCACCATGAGTTCTGCTCAAGTGACCCACGCTTTCAACATTGTTGGAATAGTGTGGAAAGAAAGGATGCTCCTGTGCTTTCCTTGCCATGGATGTCAAAATGCATAGAAAATAACTGACAGATTAGAACAGGGCTTGGGAACCTGTCATCCTCCAGATGTTGGACTCCATCAGCACCAACCAGTGTGGCCAACAGTCAAGGATGATTGGATTCAGAGTCCACCACCACTGAAAGAGCTCCTAGTTCCCCATCCCTAGAATTGAACGAGAATCAGAAAACATCCATATATCAATGTAAGAATGGATGCTAGGGGATCTCAGACATATTTCTGGTTTCTTGAAGGATATCCTCAAAGATATAACAAATTTGAGAGAAATCATGCATTAATATAGAATCTAGAAGGTAAAGAAAAAGGAATTCAATTTTAAAATACAAACAAAAAGCCATTATTTCAAAACCAATCAACTTGATTTCCAAACAGTTATGATATTGTAGTATACTGAGGGGAACATTTGTGTTAAACTAACATTTCCACAACCAGTTACCATTAATAATTAACATCTGGATGGCCAAAGGCTCTTTGCTCCATTGTAAATGTTAAATGACAAAAAAAAAAAAAAAAAGGAGGAGGGGAGTGCATGTGTGTGTGAGAGAGAGACAGAGAGAGAGAATGAATGAGAATGAACATGTTTGGGAAGGAATGTTTCCAACCTTTCCCCACTACCTGTACCTTACAGCCTGGCAACTCTCACTGTCTATTTCTGTCTTTTCTATATACACTGTTTCTTGCTGCACTTGAAATACTACCTATTTCTCATTCACCTAAGGTTGAAGCAGCAGCCCTATTGAGTATCTACAGAGTGATGTGACCATATTCAAGAGGTACCAAGTGTACTGTGTTTTTCCAGGTACTTTAACTGGGATGCACCAAAGAAGCAGAAATAGTATGGAGGTTAGGGTAAGGAGAGGCAAGGAAGGAATGGTGTTAAGTACCTTGAAATACCAGTTTTTTCCCTTTATTTTCCACTTCCATAGCCTTTGAGACCCAGCTTGATGGGCCTAGAAATATTTTAGCACAGTATAGATAGCTTTAATATAGGATACTATATTGGAACACTCATGTACACATGTTTAAGACATTCTATTGCAATCATGATGGAAGTCTTCTTGTGTCATCCATTTGCCAGTACGTCCAATGCAAATGTGAAGAGGATTGTTATTTTTGTTTCTTGTGCTGGTACTATAAATATTTAATAAAGAAGTCCACTTGATTGCTTTCGTAGCTTTCATACAATGTTGCCTCCTACGTCTGCCATCAGCATAGTGGTGTCTTTCTCTTCCACTCACCTCTCCCTCCTTCTGAAAATGAAGTATGGCTTCCCTTTTCCAAAAAGAATGTCCTCTGTGTTCACATAAAGACACTTTGTTTTTCCATGTTGTGTTCTAATGTGGTTTCTGTCCCATCCCCATGGCAGTACCAGAGCTATTCCATTCATGTCTACTCAAAAGCAAATCCTGTTTGTTATTGTATGCCTTCAAGTTGTTTCCAACTTATGGTGACTCTAAGGTGAACCTATCATGGGATTTTCTGGGGCTGAGAGTGCATGGTGTGCTCAGGGGCACACTGAACAGGGAATTGAACCCTGATTTCCAGGGTCGTAGTCCAATGCTCAAACCACTACATTACATGGGCTCTCTTCTTTAGCTCAGTGGAACATTTTCAGGTAAGTGCAATAGGACTGCAGCCTTGCCTCATAAGAATTCTGGCGCTATGCTTTATCCCCCGTCCCTGCATACTGCAGTTTGCATACCTATACTGTCATATATTGACATGAGGCTACAAGTACAGAGTATAATGGCCAAATGCTCCTGCCAGCCTCTCCCATCCCTCCCCTATCAGAACATTTTTGAGTTGGGAAATGCTTTAACTGTTAAAAGTCTACTGCATGGTTGCTCCCAGAATTGCAAATGTTGAGCAGTAGAAACTGAGAAACTGTAGGAAAAAAGCCAAACTTCTCCAACATAGCGAACCACAATATGGTTCTATTTGCACAGCCTGGTGAGAGATACTTGTTTCTTGTATAGGAGAAATGATGGACCTCTGAAAACGAAAAATCAGATCTATTCTGTCGAAGAAAGCAGTAGGAGAAGAACAAATTAATTTGGCTCACTAAACAAGTTCCTGACTATGCCATGCATAAGCTGCATAAATAACTTGTAAACAAAGCAAAGGTAGAGTAACACCCTCATTTGAAATTACTCTAGAATACCTTAATTTGCTACAGTGTAAACTCTCCCAGTGTTTTCCTAGTAGAGAGGGAACAACAGACTGTTAACCAACCTGGAAAACTACTAGCATATTTTGAAAAGTGAAGATCAGAGCTGGAAACCAAACCATCTGGATCATATCCAGAGAAATGTAACTCCCATCCACATCTGCCAGTAGTTATAGCTCAGTTTGCACACTACCCATCTAATGAAGCCATCAAATTGTATTCTGAGAAAGCCAGAGCAATTGGCAGCACAGTGGTAGCTGGAGAGGCTTTCAGGGACTCATGTACTATTTCCTGAGCCCATTCTGAGGGCATTTCCACACTAGACTGTTATAGCGCTATCATTCCACTTTCAACATTCTATGGAATCCTGGCCAGCCCCTCCCTGAACTGCAAACCCCAGGATTCCATAGGATGTTGAAAGTGGAATGATAGCGCTATAACAGTCTAGTGTGGAAATGGCCTTAGAGGAGAAAGAAGCAGGAGCTGTCATCTCTTTTCCTGCTGCCCTCACATCACAGGGTTTACAATGGTGGTGATAGTGGCAGTAGCAGCAGCAGCAGCTGGTGCTGCAAAATTTCTGTTTCTAAAAAGTTGGCCACAGCTGTTGAATAGGAAGGTAGGTTGACAAGTCCTACTCCTGCCTCTCTTCCAATACCACAGAACAAAAAAGTAATTTTTCTGCTGCTTCCCTCACCAGCTATTGGAAGGGACTACTTGGTTATTTAAAGGGCTAGTTATTTAATCAGTTGCAATTCCGAAGGACCTCAAAGTAGTTGCTCACCATTATAGCTGCTCACTTTTAAAAAGTAGTGGTCTAACTTTTGGTTAAACAAAAATAATTAAACAGTTTTAGTTACTTCTGGGGTAGTGGTGGAAACAAGAATGCTATAAGTCACTAGTTTGTGGGATAAAATATCTGGGTTAGTAGTGAGGCTCCACATCAACTGTAGCTATAAAAGTATCCAAAACAGTTAACAGCTCCATTTCTAAAAGAACAGTCATCTCGTATCAAATTACAATCATAATATAACTTAACTATGCCTTCACTGTTGCACAAAGAATCCTAATGACAAACAATTTGTAATAAGTTACTTCCAAGGTCTGAAGAGAATCCTTCTGTTCAATTGCATCCTGAACAGATAGATGGGGAAACCTATCTGGCCTGTGATCCCTTATCAGATTTGTTGTGAGATCCAAGCCTCGGTGAATAAATGGATTCTTTGTTGATAGGCATGCAAGCAAGCCAAGGAGTAGGTATTGTCATACTCTTTACATAGTACTTTTCACCAAAGAATTTCCAAAGAATGGAGGTTTATTCTTGTATCTTCCAAAAGGAAACGATGAGGCTTACTTTGGGAAAAGGGCTCCAATGACTCACTGTCTTGATAAATGAAAGTGTTGAAGGTTCTTTATCAAAGATTTTGAGCTGTGATCCAGAGAGGTATACAACTCACTCTTAGTGCATCACGGGGCTTTTATCTTCTCTCTTTTTTGTTTTTCTTTTCCCCAACAGCAGTTACTTCATACAGCATAAGCTTCCTTTTAAAAATTCTGGGGAAAGTTCAGAAGGAATTTCAGGGCAGCACTGAAGTGGATGTGTGGACTCTTTTAGACTATTCTCTTTCCTAAAAGAGCATGCTATGGGAATGCAGACCTGAGAAGAAGTGACAAACATCAGCAAAGCACAACACCATGGCTCAGGGACTGGTCTTACTAACTGGGAAAGAGACCTTTCCCAGTTAACCTGGTGAGACCTTTAACATCTCATTGAGGAGGTTGGTGGGCTCTGATTTTCTTCCCCAGCGTCCTTCAAGGCAATATACAACCACAGAAGGAGCCCTAGTATACACAGTTGAATTTACTTCTGCATAAGTAAATACAGAATTCTGTGTGTGTGTGTGAAAAGCTACAAATGTCTCATTGCTAATATCTTGTAGTTGAGAAGCTCAGCTTGTAGAGGTGCTTTTTGGACCACAACTCCCAGAATCTGCTAAGTAGCTTGTAGACTGGCCATATTGGCTAGGGAGTTCTAGCAGTTGTAGTCCAAAAAGTAACTGTTCCAAGCTCTGATTAGTGACCCAGTACAGTCAAAAGGGATGCAAGGGATTAGAGGTTTCACTTCAAATTCAAGACAGACCTTTTGTATTTGCTTTACTTAAACTAGAGTTAGTGAAAATAGAATGGTGATTTTAGGTCAAAAATGGGAAAACATGTAGGTCTACAAATATTATGGGATGGTAATTCCCATCAGCCCAAGCAATAGCCAATGGTAAGGAAAGGTGAGAGTACAGTCTCAGCAACACCCAGAGGAGCACATGTGCAGCACCCTCAACCTGAGGTCAAAATCCTTTCCTAAGATTTGCCCTTTACGTTTTCTTCAGCATAGGTTTAAGGAAAGAAATGAAACTTATAGCACCAGTGGAGTTCTGCAATTTTTGATTTTTCGATAGCAAAACACTTATTTCAAAAGGAAAACATCCCTAGAGGTGTGGAGGAGCATTTTGAATTTTAAAAAACTTTTAAAAATGAAACCAGGTAAAGGAGACAAGTAATGCAGTATGTCTGTGTCTGTGCGCACGTGCACACCCCACTGTAGTCTGGTGAGAGATGCACATGGCTCCTGAACCTAGTGTGATAGTTGAAGCTCCTGGCAAAGCTGCTGATGACGAGCAACAGCTGTTGGTCCCTGTTGCTCAGGCTGGAGATGAGTCCTGCAGCTCAAGAGCTCCCCCTTCTTCCATGGACCAAGCAGGCTCGGACATTCCTCTGCCTGCTCCTTTGGAGGAACAGAGATCCTGAAGATACTTTCGAGCCTGCTCCAATCAGCCCACAATCAAGGCAGAGACTTAAGAGAGCTGAGCAAAAGGAGGCTTCCTTGATTAAGTTTAAGATGCAGTGACTGACCACACCTGTGCCTTGGGCTATACCACCTGCCTGCTTGGAAGCTTTCCTTTGCTTGTGGCAAACCTTCTACAGGTTCTTTCCTTGCTTCCAGCACTTGGCTCCTGATACCTTGGATTGAACTCTCGGCTCCTGACCCCTAGATTTTGGACTCTGACTTTGCTTGTCGTTCTGGCTTTGGTAAATGGACTTTCTATGGTTAATTCCCTGCTTTGACATGTTCTGGCTTGACTCTGCTATCTCTCTCACTCTATTCTCTGAGCTAGCTCACTGCCCGGGTCCCTGACCTTGACACCTAAGGTTGTTGCCCACCCCTGCTTTACACACAGAAAAAATGACACCTGAACAGGACTTGTATATGATCTCCAAATTAGCCTTCCATTGCCACTTCCTGGTGGTGTGTGAAGGCTCAGAAGATATCCTAGTACGTCTTAGGTGAATAATTAAACTGATTTACAAGCTTAAAATAGGAGTGATTTAAAATATCTGCATTTTTCTTTGAATCTGATGCACATCATCACATATCTGCATTGCTTCAATCAAGGTGCATAAAGGAATCATGCTGTGATTTTGTAAGCAGACAAAACCTTCCTCTTGGGGCAGTGACTTAATAAATGTACATCAAAAAAATAGTTGCAAAGAAAAAATTGGGGTGAAGAGAGCAATCCCTAATTCTGAAATTAATTATAGAAAATCTCCAGGATAACCAATAGGTGGGTGGAATTGAACATGAGGTACAGCAAGTTCATGTGACAATAATAAACAGAATGGCTGATACCCTTGACCACCTCGTTCCTTTGTGTTGCAAAGATGATCATTAACAAATTCATTTCTAGGTATCACCTCTGAAGAGTGGGAACTGAATGCTTAAATATTCTCTAACAATTTTCACATGTGATAAAACTAGCAAGGCAGCTTAGTTGCTAAGAATCCTTCAGAGTAAGAAACCACACTTGAATGGGAATGGCAGAATTCTGCATTCACATTAAATTACTCATGTGAACCATTAAATTACTCATGTGAACTGAAATTTAAATATAGAAGACAGGCATACTTGGAAATAAATAGGGACTAGATCTACCCAATTGTTCTATCCTGAAATTGACATCTTGGCTTAAATCCAATTGCAGGTCCTAATTAGAGTAAGATATATTGAAACAATAGGGTTTATATAAATGTTGACTTGCCATTTAGCAAATGATCCAGTAGGTCTACTCTAGTTGGGATTGGCAATTGGATTTTTGCCCAATGGTCAGCTCATGGATCCTTCAAGCAGAAATCTTTGCTTTCAGAATTAAACATATGTACAAACTTCAGCTATTCAAAATCAGGAATAAGAAGTTGATTTTTAAGGTCACTGAAAAAATAGCAAAACCACAGTACAGGAGGTCCCCTGTATCCATTGGGCTGGTATCCATGGTTTCAATTATCTGTGATCCAAACAGCAAGCAAACAAAAATCTCCTTGCTCCTTTGCACAGAGGAGAGCAGCTGAAGGGAAGACTCACATGTTGGGGTGTAGCTTGTTCTCCTTCAAGTGCCAGGGCCAACTGGAGGGTGAAGACCCATGTGGTGAATACCTAGAGCTCCACAACCATGGTTGCTGCTGCTGGCTAGGGTCCTTCCTTGCCTTCTTCCTCATGCCAGGATGCTGGCTCCCATAGAGTCACTGTGCCAGATGCTCTGCAGATGAAGGTGAGGTTAGTGGGGGACCATGATGCCCACCCTGAGCTCCTGAAAACAGCCTCTTCCTTGGATGCCAAATCTGGCAGGAGGCCCATAAGCATGGACCTATATGCCTTTCTTGGCTGAGGAAGGAGCATTTGTGTCCTTCCTCAGCCAAGAAAGGCACATGGCTCCAAACAGCTGGGTTTCGTATGGCTCTCTTGGCTGAGGATGGAGTGTTTGCCTCCTTCCTCAGTTGAAAGAGGTCTGTGGCTCCATGCAGCTGGGCTTCCTATGACTCTCTCAGCCACAGAAAGAGGAAGACTCCTTCCTTGGCTAAGAGAAGTGGGGGGGCTTGGCTGTGCAGAGCCATGCATCTCTCAGTCTCCATTCTTAGTTGAGAGATCCCAAGATGGCGGAGCCTGCTAAGCCTTGCACATCCTCCACCTCCTGTGCAAGGTGAGCACCCAGGACCAGCAAGGATGGAGGGAGGTGTACAGAGAGCTCACCAATCCCTCCTGGGAAGGAAGGAAGGCAGACAGGCAAGCAAGCAGGAAGGAAAGAAGGAAAGAGGAGTTGAGGGTGGTGGTGGTGATGCTGCCTCCCTCCTTCACTGTCTTGCTTGGCCTGGAGGTCAAGATATAGTGTTTGCTGTTATCCACAGTTTTTGGTTTTCCAAGGGAAGTTCAGGAAACTGTCCCCCCCAGGATATGGGGGACCTACTGTACTCCATTCTGGCTGTCTTGGGATTGTGGAGGATGGTGGTGCCAATTCTGGTACCTCATTCACAAACAAGCAACCAGGATTGGCATTGCCCTTGCTGTCAACAATTGTAGGGTAGGTGGGCAGCTCTGGCAGGTGGGAAAAAGGTGGATTCCTCTTGATTCTTCTGAGGAAAATGGAACTATCTGAAGGAATGTAAAATAAAGTGAATGAACAAGAATCCCTGTTGTGTACCAATGATTGTAGTCTGTCGCGATATGTAAAGGGTTAATCTGACTTGATGCTGCACTGCTTCTTCTGACCTTGCCCTTTAAGCTCAAGGTATAGACTGAGATAAGGCTATGCAGCTGTACATTAAATGTTTAAGTTGTAATTTATGTGTTTGACTGAGGCACATGTAGAGTACATAATAATGTACAGCTGTTGAGTGTATATAAGCTGTTTGGAAAAGCACTCTTTCTCTCCCTTTCTCTTGTCTCCTTGCTGTGCTGGTTTGTATGTTACTCTGCTGTTTTTATTGTTTAACTTTATGACAGGCTTTTGCTGAATGTCTTAATTTGTTACCCGCAATAAACCTTTTGTATTTGTCCTTATTGCGGTCTGAAGTGGCTGTTTTTCCTCTAGGCTGTAGTCTATGCCAGAGGTTCTTTGGAGGTCCTTGTTTGCTTAAACGAGTACCCCAGTTTTCAGGCTCGTTAGGCAGGCAGCCGACATAGTCTGGCTAGATAAGTAAAAACTCTCCCTGACCTAACAATAATGTTCATGTTATTATTATGAAACTTGATTTTTCAAAGAAAGTGAAGTGGAGGCGATGGAGAATCTAACTTGTCTTCAGTTATACTTTTCCTTAAGGTGCTATAGGTTTCAACATAATATTTATCTTGGCTAATACAGAAATGAGCCAGCATGGTGTAGTGGTTTGAGTGCTGGGGTTTGAGTCACACTCTCTCAGCCTCAGAGGGAGGCAATAGCAAACCTACGCTGAACAAATCTTACTAAGAAAACCCTGTTAATAGGTTCACCTTATGATTGCCATAAGGCAGAAATTACCTTAAAGCATACTACAACTACAAAACAAAAACAAGAACAAAAACAACAACAACAGAGAATTCTCCAGAAATTGTTAAACTAGTAAGGGAAGGTTACATCCAGCATATCTTTTTCTTCCCTGGAACTTAGGCTTCCTGATATAAGTTGCTCACTTAAAAGAAAATTATAGATGACTAGTCTGAGGCCTGGCTTTACAGACAACCAAAATATCATTTTGAAATTAATGGAAATTTGCCTCAGTACATGGGTAATATATAAGGTCTGCAAACCTTCTGGAAAATGTATTAGAATGTATGAGCCACTGGTTCAGTGCTCTCATTGTGTACTGTAGCCTGGCTGTCAGAGTGTGAGATATAAATGCTTTTCTTGATTCACCACTTGTAACGATTCACTAACTTGGCCTCTTGATTGGACTAGGTCCCTTTTCACACAGCATTTTCTATGCAAAAGAGGGCCTGGAGCATCGCGTGATTGTGAGGAGCAATCTGCATGACACACTCACAATCGCGCAATGCTCCGGGGGCCAGCAGGCACCAGTCGCACACCTTTTCATTTTCGGCTAGAAGCCAAAAATGGTGTGCGATTGTGCATTGCTCCCGGGTCCCGCACACACTTACCTGGCGTGCAGAGCCTCCAGAGCCATGCTGGTTGTGCTTCCTGCCCCAGCACAGCCTGGGAAACTCCCAGGCTGCGCTGCGGAAGGAAGAGGTGGGGCTCTTGTGCGAGCAGGCAGCTTGTGTGGAGCCGAAGGACCCCAGACGCGAGAGCCTCTCATCAGAGGCTGTTCACACGATCCCTACACCCCAGCGCTGGAAAAAGGTAAGGTGCAGAAAGGGCCTAAGTGTGGCACAGGGCAAATTCCCTTAAGGACCTGTCCTTTTTCTCTACAAGGGGCTACATATGAGGGGTTCTCATATGCAACACAGTAGGGTCTAAGTGCCTAGGAAAATTATGTCAATATCTCTTAACACAGCAGTGTCTTGAACAGTAAAAATGTAAAACCCAAAGATTAAGTAAAGGAGATATTATCTTTTGAATGTAAGTGAAATTAAAATGAGTGAAAATTGAGCACTATAGGAAATAGTCCCAATAGGAAATATTAATTTTGTAAAGTTCTCTCAGAATACAAAATTCAAGGGCATCTGCTTTGGCGGCATTTTGTTTTGTTTCTACAGCAAACCATTGTCTAGTTTCCTGCTCTGTTTCTTATCTTCTCATCCTCTCTATAAGGTAAGCCCAAATCTAATAAAGTGCCCAACACTCTACCATTAAACAGTTGGCTTTAATATTTTTACCCATTCTATGCCTAAACTATTTGGATGAATTACAACATCCCCAATATTTACTACAACAATCCTGTGAAATAGCTTAATCTAAGAAACAGTGATGTCCAGAAAACTTACTGGGTGAGTAGGTTTGAATATGAACACCTAACGCTCTAGGTTGTCTACAGACTTTGTTCTACATGAAGTAGATTATAGATTTCAGATTTACTGTAAGTACAACTCAGCTGGCATACCATCTTTGGTTCATAACAGTTATTGAGCTTGAGCAAAAGAGAGTCTTGTTTACACTTCTTTTTTAATTTGAGTATATGTTTATGTAGAATCAACTAAAATATGGCCTTACATATAAAGTCCGTCCTCCACATGCGCTAGAGTTAGGAGCACAGGGCCCTTGCAGAAGTGGAAAAATTGCAAATATCAAAGTGTGTGTGTCTGTCTGTGGGGAAAAAAGCTGAGGCATGGCAGGAAAAATGACCAACCAGGTCAGAGAAAGGAAAGGAGAGGGAAACAGGGGGATGGGTCAGCATGGTTACCCTGTGCTTCCTCTGTCTCACCCATCTCCTTCCTTAGGTATGGGGATGGTATTAGGAGAGGGTTTGTAGTGCTGAGAAATTGGGCTGCAAGCTCTCCTTCACTGGCCAGGCAGTGGCTGCTGGAGAAGGAGGAGGAGGACCAGATGTAGGTTTTTAAAGGGATGTGTGGCCTGACTGGAACTGCTGAGAAGGAAGGTTCCCCAAGAAAAGAAGCATCTTAGATTAGGGGGTGGGGGTTGAATAAATGTGCAAATCAAAATGAAAGCCAAACCTACAAATGTGGAGGGCTGATTGTAACATTGAGTATGAAGGTCTGCCATGATTTTGGTCATGTCGCAACCTTTGAAGGTGGAGCTTACATGTGTATCCATGCTCCAATCATCAATTATAGCTCTGCACATGGGCAAGTGAGTGATGAACAATAATTACCTTCTGTACAAACATAGCACCAAGGCTGGACTAGTCCAAAGTTGTGCACTGCGGAAAACAAACTGTCTATCTAAGGCAGGGCTGGGCAGCTGCTAGCAGTTGCCTTGACTCACAAGCATCATAGTAACTTAGAGGGCTGTTTCCTTACCACTACATCTCCTGCATAGTGATATTCTAAAACTGTTTTTTTTAATGGCCACCATGATAAGGTGCATTAAGATAATTTCGTCATGTTTTCAAAAAAATTGAGGAGGGTGTTGGGGGCCCTTAGAGGTCTTAACAACAGCGTAGAGGGCTGCATGTGCCCCATCCTTGAGTTAAGAGCCAATGACAAATTACAGAGCAGTGAGGCTGTCTTCCCATACTATATTGGCTACATATTTTCTTTGGCAGCCAGCACAGACAATCTAAGAGAACATTCATTAGGGAGCTGAAATTGAGTGGGTGTGCCTTGCCCATGTGTTTTATATACATATATTGACCTAAATCCAATGTTAGTTTCAATTAGCACAGACTCACTGAATCAATGAAACTTACATAAGTGTTGATTTACCAATTTCCCCACTGATTCAATGGATCTGTTTGAGCTGGAACTAACAGCTGGACTCAGACCTTTGTGTCCACGACATGCTGTGGGAAAAAGAAAGGGAGCCTATTGCCCCAATGCCTGAAGTAACCATAGGTGAGTTTTGGGTATGATTATTTACTTTGAATAAGTTCAATTCAGTGGAGACTTGTCATGAAAAAAAACCCATCCAAGATAAATAATTCTTTTCAATGCTGGCAATTTATAAATACATGACAAGGAAGGGTTACTTTCACTTGGGGAAAGCAATATGCACAAATAAAAAGCTGAGCCCAAATGTGGCTGCTTTATACACACCCCCATACAGCTGGTATAGAATGCCCACTCTCCCATCTGTCCCAAGCCATATATAACCAAATTGGAATTGTCACGATAATTCTATTATTATCTCTATGCCTCTATAATTGTGCCCTTGTATTGGTTATGCTAGGCCTTTGTATAACTTCAGCCAGATAGGATAAAAGGAGAAAGTGGGTGAGAATGGTGCCTGTTATTTCCCGATGCCAAAGAAGTCTGTAGCAAGTCATCGTACTAAAATATCACAGTGCATTGCTTTTCACTTAAACATATTATAGCATCTTCCTCAATCTGGCTCTCCCAAATGTGCTGGCTCTAAATTTGTCATCCTTGTCGCTGGTTATGTTGGGTGGGTGATAGATATTGTAGCACAATACATCTGAAGAGTACCAGGTTTGCAAAGAATGTATTACAATACAAAATTTAAATATGAACTCCAGCAGTCTTAGAAACAGAGATGCCCCCCCGCCCAAGAACATTTTTCTAACAGACATAGATGTTTTGTTTTGTTTCTTCAGAAGAAAACTAAAATTTGGCGTATTTTGAGTAGGACAAACATCTGAATTTGAAATATTTTTACATCTCTCCTTCATAAGTCGGAGAGAACATTTTATCTTAAAATGCCAAGGTATTCCCACATCATAGAGAAAGCTGAAGTTTAGTACAGGTTGCCTAAGACACTGCATTTACTTCAGGAGCCTAGGAGGAACATTTGACCATATTTTCTGCAATGATTGAGCATGAGATGTAGCCTGAAATAATAAAAGTAGGCTCATATAACCTGAGGCTGAAGTTTGTTTACATGTAGATGCAGGTGCTATTACTGACGTATTTCATTCACTAGGCAGAAAATTAAAAATTAGTATATACATACAAGGCAATATATTCTAATTAGGAGGAACATCTGAGATTTGATGTTTGTATATCTTTCCTTTGAAAGCTGGATCCAACGCTTTATCCTAAAATGGTAAAAGAACTTCAACATGACCCAGAAGGCTGGAAGATGCCTACACTGGATTCCTGTATTGATGAGAGTTGGACTAGATGACCTTTTGTTTCCCTTCCAATTCTACAGTGACTACTTCAGTTCTGTGACTACTACACATGCAGCCTTCAACAAATTCATCAATAGGCCAGAGCTGAGAAAATGCTTAGGGATGGAGATTGCCTTACAGCAGCTATATTAGGCAGGCAGAAGAAGCTAGAGCAGAGTTTTGGGGAAAAGTCTCTTCTTCCATTCTCTGAAATACTTCACAAGAGTTTTTTTTTTCACATCTCCCCTCATTTCTTTTTATGGGATCCAGGCAATTTGATAGATGGATTGTGAGATGGGTAGCTGCATGAATTTCAGTCTATCTTTGCTGACACTCAGTTTCAATATAGCTCTCCCTACATATGCAAAGCTGCCTCCCTCATGGTTTCTTTTGCTTCTTTCTACTATCGACTTTTGCAGTTCCAGCCTCTACCCTTCACTTTGGTAATATGTTTTTTGCAAATCAACTAGCTAGTCAGTTAACAGATTCTTGAGCTGCTTCATTTCAGTTGCAGGTAGGTTAAGAATTTCAGTCTTGCATTGCAAATTGTTGTTTTTGTGTGCCTTCAAGTTGTTTCCAACTTCTGGTGGCCCGTAAGGTGAACCAATCAGAAGGTTTTCTGGGATTGAGAGTATGTGATGAGCCCAAGGTCACCCAGTGTGGGGTTCCATGGCCAAACAGGGAATCAAACCTTGGTCTAGGGGGCAGAAAAAGGCAGAGGGCATTTTCACTTTGATCCTCTTCAGCATCTCTACACCTGTAATTTTTTTGACTTGGAACCAGTTTATCTCCCTCATTTCCCCCTTCAGCACAAAAAAGAATAAAGGTTGATTAAGATATGGAATAAACAAAGGGGCAAAATGGATTACAAAAGAGGCAGCTGCTACAGAGAAGGAAGAAAATGTGTGGACTTCCTTAGTTGGGTGGGGGGAGACTAGCTTTTTTAACTTTATTTTAGAAAACAGGTGCTTTCCTGACCATAAAAATGGAACAATGGCTACTTTTCAGAGATATTTTAACTTGTAAGCATTAACAATCTTTTCTTCCAAGGCAGGGCAGGATGTCATTTGCTGCGAAGTACAGAGGTACTGTCCTTGTTTTTAGATATGCTTTTATGATATCCTTGCTAGCAAGCAGAAATAAATTTGACTACAAAGCCTGGACATAAATTATGGACACATGTTTAAATGAAACATTTTTCTATCTAGCACTCAAACTAATGAGATGAAATGTACTATAAGAGATGCAGCTCTCAAAGACAAAGCAAGCACAGCCACATATGATCAGTACTTCCATTTTTTTCTTCATTGACTGTGGGAGTTCCATTGTCTCATCCTATAATTGATTCATTCTGAAGTGGAGAGTGATTTACAACCAGGACTGCATGTATGTACCTGCCATATTAAAACTCATGTGTGTGGGTGTGCATGGAGAGGGAGAGGGAGAGAGAGAGAGCACATTTGAATGTGTGGGAAAAAAGTTTAAGAGGACAACATAGTCATTATGGAGAAGCAGTGTGCTACGTACTTCTTTGCCTTAAGATAGCGAGAGTTCACTTGGTGATCATTGGCACTATTTTCAGTTTTATCAACCTTGCATAGTTCTTGTGTGGATAAAAATGGTTTCCCTTGGAGATTTTTTTTTTTATTTAGCTGAAGCCCAGTGCTGGAAACAGACAGGAGAGTGGGCACTCCATAACACAGAAACTAAGAAATGTTAAAAATCTGGATCTTTAAAATAATCAGTGCGAAGTCAATTTCAGCATTTAGGGGACTTCATTAGTACCAAATCAATCTAGAAACTGCAGTTACAATTATTTTATTTATATGCCATCTTTTTCCCAGCATGGGACCCAAGTAGGTTTGCCAGACTTAAAATTGGAGTGGATTCCTGTAGCTTTAAGGTTTATGTAGAATAGGGAATTTCAGCAGGTGTTGCTTGACATGCAAGCAGGTAATAAGCAATGCCTGCTGAAATTTCCTTTATAGAACCATTAAACCTACAGAACCCCTCTTCAGCTTTCACTATGGTAACCTTAGACCCAAGGTGGCTTGAAAAAAATAGTTGTGTTGATGTCAAAGCTTCCCAATGGCACAGCCACTTGTACTTAATATCTTTTCACTAACACTAAATCTTCTTCACTCTGGGCTAAGAATGTTAGAATCAATATCAAAAGTGACTTCTGCTTTACAAACTGTAAACCTGGAAACAGAAGTCTTACGAATCACGTACTCCCTTCCTCTACTATGGGGGCCAGTTACTGGGGAGAAGGAGCAGATTCAGTTCCATCTGAGAGGTTCCTACACCTATTCTTCTGGGCCTTGGAAATCAGGTAACACTAGGAGCCAATCCAGTTCACTCTGGCTTCATATAATGATTCCAAGAGCTCCTGATCCTTCTGTCTAGACAATTTGCCCTTGAGAGAAGCCACTTGATTCTCCCTTGAACCATCAGATTATGGACCTACAGTCAGCTAATCTACAGAGCATTTGTTTGTCCTTGAGTTTTACCACTTGATGCCTGATATAAGACAGAAAATAAGATAACAGACTATGCTAGCTATTTCCAGCTATGGGTTCTTACATCTATCAAAATGAAGTCTCCATTTATGAACGGAAAACATCTGCTATGTTTTCTGTATGTGCTTGGTGTCACAAAGGGACCCACTTTGATTATATTATCATATCAACATTTAATATGTCTAAAGAGAGTGTACACATTTAATTATAACTTTAAGCAGCACAACTGCTATTTCTTATCAGGCCTTGAGTCCTTTTATTGTGAAAGCAATTTTGTGACAATATATAGCAAGATTGTCTTAAAAATATCTTTATATTTAGAGTGTTTTGACTGAAAGACCCTCAGGTTAAAAGATGGCATTTTTCATTATAAGACCTCCCACTATCTTTCTAAATAAATCATACTGTTTTTTAAAATGATATTTTAAGGGTTTTGTGCTTAAAACTAATTATAATGGCAGAATTATCAAAACAATCATCCTGGTACAATGACTATGAGATAACAGCATAAGTAGAGACGATGTTAACAGAGCAGAAATAATTATAAACTTCTGTTCTAGGAAGTGATTGTGACAATACACATGTAATTCCCGATCAAACAAGGTCAAGCATTTATATGTCTAATCCGAAGTTTACGTAGCGTTGAAAACACATTTTCCTTCTCAGATTCAGAATTTTAAGGAAATGCAAATCTTTCCAGGCACTTTAAAAGCAAATTGTTACTGGATGGCCATTCTCTTATTCAAATGGCTTGTGAATGGAAATAGCCATACTACGTAAAATTCTATTCATACTGTAGCTAAAGGGATTTAAAAAGAAGGAGCAGGTGGATACAGAGTTGCAAAGATATGTGAAGGCATTATTATCCAAGCAATTTTTCATTAGTTTGCTAACCAGCAGAAACACCTGAATTTAAAAGAAGAAAAATCCCCAAATCTCCTACCAGACCTTAGAAAAACAGTTTCAAAAGCACATCTAGTCTGGGATTATAAATATGTTAGTAGATTATTTTTATTTTTGGCTCACAGTAATAGGTGTGGAAAACTTAGAGTCCTCTAGATGTTGTTAGACCGCAACCTTTATTTGCCCTAGCTAACATAGTTAGTGTAACAAATGGTGGCAATTGTAGCTCTCATCTTTGCATTAATACAGCTGCATACTGCACAAAAGAAGGATCTAGTGCCACCACTTTAAGACTGAAATCCTGTTGGTGACATAAATGCAGGTAACCTAGGATAATGCACATGTATTTCTTTCATTTGGGCAGTGTGCAAGGAGTTACTCACTATTCCCTTGTGTATCACCTAAAACCTCTCCAGTAAAGGACACTAATACAGTGCCTCATATGTGCCTTATACCTCCCCTAAAAAATTACGAAACAAGAAGTGGGCATTTTCAGTTTTTTTTTTTGGGGGGAGGCAGCCTGTGGTGAGGCTAGGGCAAGAAAAATGGCCTCCTCTTTGCTCTAAACCTATCTGGGGGCAAGCCTTCCTCTGCCCCAATCCTTGCAATCAGTAAATAGCCATAGACCTATGTATTTGGTCAAATTAAGTAGCTGTGTTTCGTGGGCAGAAGGTAGGCAACTTTTGACCCTGGCTCTTTCCTAGGGAATTAAAGCCCTGGACTGTGAACATATAACAAATTCCCTTTGCACATCACAGTGCACAGTGGGGAAGACTTTGTTAAGAAATTTTCCGGAAAGATGAACAGTTTATGAAACCTCCAAGAACTATTGTGAAATGTGCCTCTCTGTTTTACTGTTCATATGCAATTTCAGTGAAATTTCATAACTTTTGTCAGGGTTTCCATAGCTTTTAATCTGAATTGGTCTTCTTGGTTCATTGATTAAATTCTATGTGTCCATTTGTCTCCACTTAGTATCCAAAAGCTAGCACTGGGTGCCCATTTGCTTTATAAAAAAACCTGCCTTGCAATTATCATTGTTAAGCCAACATTAACATTTCAGGGGCCATGATTACAGTGCTGAATGAATCTTTAAAAAAAGAAAAGAAGTTATTCTATTACCACACTTAACAACTGTGTAGGTAAGATGTTCTTCCACATCATGACTGAAAGAACTTTGAACATAACTCAGCTGCAACTAATTTAATGAAGGCTTTCACTCTAAAAAGTGGACTATGAATCTTTTAAATGTATGAATAAATGAATTAATTTTCACTGTGTGAAACAGGCTTCCTTCATTCTACAGCAGTTCTGCCTCAGGTTTTCAGAGTGGAAATAGGATGGGCAGATTCAGATATGATGAATTTAGGTGAATAAACTGCAAAGGAAAGAATTAACATTGTTCCTGTGCATTCAAGCCTTGCCTTAGGTGTCAGCGTCAAAACCTCCGTTCTTACTTCAACAGAATGGTCTTCTCCTTGGCAAAAAATATTATTGGGGATTCTGAGAACTGCAGCGGATAGAAAAGTTGCTTTCTGGGAGAGAACATCCCCTGTGCCCCAACTAGCATGGCCACTGGCCATGATCACCAAGGGACTATGGGAGTTGCAGTCTAAATGTTTCAAAATGCTTGGTCTCAGCATGTCCCCCAATAACCTACAGTGCTTGCCTGAATGTTGTCCCCTGCCCCCAGGAAAGGGGAATCAGCAGTGCTGGCTTGCAGGATCAAAGTGAGTGCCACCCTGCTTGCCTTACTCGTAGAAAACTGCCTTCCTTACTTGTGTTCACAAGCATTTAAGCAGGATTACCAACACCTCTTTTCAAATGTTCACAACACACATGCATATATCTAGTATTATGAGTCTATAAGAAAAGCCAGTAAATATATAGCTCAGTCAAATCACTGAGCATCATTTAAATCTAACAATTAGTTCTAACAGTCTCTTGAAAGAAGCTACCCACATACAAACTTCATCTAATTCATGCAGACTGTTCACAAAACACCACTATATGCAGCTCGTCAGCTGGCCGGCCAGCCTTTACCCATCCTTCCAAACAACACTAAAAAAAATTGAACCTTCACCTGTGCTTACAGCCATTTCAGTCTCTTCATCTGCTTGTTGTAAATAAAAAATCCTTTTAGCTGATTACAGTCAGTAAACACAGTTGTTACAGCTGAAATAGCTATGTTTTACTATTTTTCCACCATAGAATATTTTAAATTCAAAGAGTAGTTCTTCAAATACCATTAGGCTTATTTATTTTACAATAGACCATCCCTGAAATAGAAGAAAATATGTTTTGGAAAGATGATTTTTGCACTTTCATTCTGTTGCTGCATTTAGAGATACATTTTTTTAAAGTGATGCATTTCTGCAAAACTATTATTTTCCTTGCTAGACTTTTTTTTTTTTTTTTTTTTGCTCAGGCAAGAAATTATGACATGTCTTATTTAGAAGTAGTTCAACACTTCTTTCTGGTAATGTCACAATGTCTAGAAATGCCTATTTTTGCAAAGTCTATATGTGGTGGTACATTTCTCACAGTATTTTTCATTTTTGTGGCCAGGCCTTAAGATATGCCATTTAGAATAATACAGAATATTGGCTATCCATTGCTCCTGGCTGCTTATACTGAAAAACAATTAACGATCTGGTTTATACATTATACATTCATATCCAGCTGAAATGTTTAACTGCCAAGTTGTTGGATACAATATTGGACTTGGTCTTAGTAGCCCCAATGAAGCAGAAATAGATCACAATACCTTTTCTCAAAACCCAGGGGGAGGAAAAGAACCCACAGTCTCAGTGAAGCACTCAACTAACTTGAAGTGTCAGTGAAATGCTGAACACAAAATTAGATTTACACATCCTAAGATGGTTTTACAGACTTAAAGGATTGACAGTGCCTTGACAGTGTTAATTAATCCGGATTATTTATATCCCTGACTTTGCAAGCAGTCAATTAATGGTGAAAAAATGTCACAGGGCATTTGTTGAGGATATATTTATTTTTAAAATTATTGTATCTCTCACATCTCAATTCATCTGAAATCCAGAAAAACAACACAGAATTTAGATTTCCAGGAGACACTATGCTGTGGATTCTAAGGAACAGACGTACCTCACTATCTGTTTTCCCAAAGAGAGAGGAATGAAAGAAACCTGGCCAAAGTTTGCTACCATCAGTTCACACTGGAAATAAAACTTATACCCCTCACCTGACACCACATATCCTGACAACAGAGCATTCTCTGCAGGGTTCATAGAAAAGATGCAAAAATTCTCCCATTCTGACTGCACGCAGCTCAAGCTCTAGTATCTCCCCTTTGGCATCTGTTAATGACAACAGGGGAAGTGGCAGGAGAGCTTAATTAATTCAGGGCTATAAATATCCAGGCAATTATGTCACTCATAATGGCTAGTGTGTAAAGAGCTAAGGTCTGTGGTCAGATGTGTGGGATGAAAAAGAGCAAAGTAGTTATACAACAGAAACCAGCTGTTATCACAGAGCATAACCAAGGAACATGCTTCCACCATATCTCAGCTACATTTTCTTCAAAGCAATACACCATACAGCAGATGAGTGGGCCACTGCAAGGCATGGAAGGCTGCTACAGGAGATACGAGTTGCTATCTGATTTTCCCCATACATCTATTGATTGAGCCAAGACAGGGACAGTTTCCCCAAGGCAAAGAACAAGACCTTGTTCCTATTCCATTTGATACAGAGAGGTCAACTGGAGTGTCAGTCAAATCTTACTTTAGCACTGATTAAGGGACATCATCTTCTGAAACAATGGGCTGGTTTAGAGGTTCCGGAACAGACCATGAAGCACACACACCTCTGACGGGAAAGACAGAGGAGAAACAGTCTGGGGACATGGTTCTGCACTTCTCCAATTTTCTCTCTAAAGCAATGACCTCAATAAGCCTTTTGGTAGGGCTGATGTTAATCCAACAGGAAACAGAATTGTAGCCTATTTTTCCCCAGTGTGGGGCTACAGAGGAAGTTATATGCCTCCATGCTCATTGCTTTGTGTGTGTTCTAATAAGTCAAAGAGCCAAATATTTTTCACTCTAATCCCTTTTGGTTCTATGTCTAACAAAGGTCAGTGTGTCCCTAACCTTCTTTATTTTGCTTCAACTTCTATGTTCTAAGGTTGAAGAGATTCATTTCAAACATCAGTTGGAAACATGTATTGGGCCTATATGTTCATTTTTCTTCTTGTATGCTTCAATTTATCTTCCTTACAATGGCTTCACTGTATTTGTGTCATTACATTGAAATTGGGCAAACTATGGTTACCAGTATAAGGATTTGAGTCTGTGACTAAGTTCTTGCAGAATTCTGCCTGAAAGGATCCTGGCCTTGACCTCGTTCTTTGCAGAATCCTGCTCAGTGCCTCAGGCCCAGCTGGCTGCACAGATGCAGGGCAGCTAGAACAGCCAGGAGCTAGCGATATAAAAGGCTGGGTTTAGTCTGGAGCCTTTGTCACAGCAACATGGTTTTCTGTGCTGCTTGTAGGTTCTCTGGATGCCTTGCTGTTCCTGGACCCTGACGACCCCTGGCCTGTTCCCTGGCCTGTTCCCTGGCCTGTTCCCTGGCCTGTTCCCTGGCCTGTTCCCTGGCCTGTTCCCTGGCCCTGCCTCTTGCCTCTGGCCCTTTTGGACTCTTGATACCAGACAGACCCCTGCTGCCTTGGACTCTTGTTAAGCTCTGACCCAGTGCCTGTTCCCTGTCCTAGACCTGGCACCTGCATCTAATATCCTTGCTGCCCATGCACTGGACCTTGACAATCAGAAACCACAGTTTTCTTTCAAATAAGAATTGGAAATCTAGTTCAAATCTTATTTTCCATTATAGGTTTGTGCTTATTATGGTACCAGGCAACCAGAGTTGGCCTAATCTGCAACTAATTATCAACTCCATCTGTGAACTAGAGTACAACAGTGAATGAATGGATCAGCGCAAGGTACTTTCAAACTGTGGTTTGACCATGAGGTCTTAGTGAATGCTGCCAGTCATCAGCAACTTCAATTTTTCATTCCTGCTTAAAAAGACACCTGCCCTCCATGCAAAAGTTCTCATAACCTTAGCCAGTAGGAAGAAAACTTTTGAAATGCTTTGTTCTTCTTTGCTATTTAAACAGAAGGACCCACAGTGAACATTAAGTTTATCAAGACACCTATTAAATTAGAGGATGCTTTCCAGTGGCACCATTCTTCAAAAAGAACATGATGTACATATACTAATAAGAGCAATTAGCAGCCTGGGGCTTTTGAAAAATGTAGATTACTGCTTCTCAGGCTACTTAATATGGGGGACTGGCATTTTTTTTTCTTCCAGTGTTGCAGGGCTGGGCACTAAATTTGTACCCATTCAATTACTTCTTTCTTTCTTGGAAACTTGCCAGGGAGTGGCAACCAAGCACTCAGAGACCAATACTGATCCATGGGCCACCACTTGAGCGACGTTGACCTAAAACATGATGAGATCTTAAAGAAAGGGAAAGTTTTGTTTAAAGAAACTAAACTAGAAAGATGAGGCAATCTAGAAACTAAACACAAAATGAGCATGCTAACTTTGCTAAAAAACCTGACTTAAATCCAGTTGAAAAGTGCTAGCAGAACCAAAGAATGGCACATGTTCATTCCAAAGGAAGTTATCACTTCAGTGAAATCAGCCACTAAATCAATGCAGATGACAGTTTACCAAAGGGAAATACAAAGTGTTGTTGACATATCCATTTGAGCAGACCAAATCTATATCATCCACCCACATAATAGAAAAACTTATTCCCTTCCTATACTGCTGCACCAAAATGTGGGTAGATGCCACAGGTCACTACCTTCTCACATGATTATATGCACAACACAGCAGGGTACCATTCACTTGTCATTCCACTCCATCAGATAGCAAAGCAAGCCTTCAAAATTTCTCAGCATCTGCTATACCTAGAGACTATACACATCACAGGATATTTTTAACTAACCCAGGCCTGACAATGTGACATGTCAAACTGGGTAAATGAGCTCAACTGGAAATCATCAGAAGAAAGAAAATATCTAAGAGGAAACCATTCCAGAGGTACAGATAAGAAGGTACAAATATATTTATTTTCATGCTTCCACATACTGAGCTAATGAAACTGGCACTGTAAGCAGTTCACAACTTGGAAAGTTATCTTTCAAAAGTATTTTGTTGTGTTACAGGCCCAAGGTCAAAGAGTATTTACATTATAGTTACAATGTGAAATGAATGCTTTACTTTTCCACAGTAACTGAATAATAATGTTAAAGCTACTTTTAAAAACCTACATCAGAATTTTTTTCATCCAGTGGCACAAGGCACAGCATGAGCCAGCATCTGAACTATCTGTTTCTGTCCTCCACATTTTAGTGACACTACACCTCTGAAACTATAAAGGTAACTTAAAAGTTACACTGCAAAAGGAATGCAGATATCCCTTGATTAATCCCAAGCACGCTTCAACATAGTTATATTATAGGTATAGGCGAAAATAATTATTTACAAGAGTGTCACTGCTGTAAATTATTTATTATAATATTTGATGGAAGCTTGATCAAAAATAGGTGTATTATTGTCTTTCACATTATAGTGAGGAGCTTCATATATAGAGAGAAAATTAGTAACAAATTTGTACATGTAAAGGTGGTTCAAATACATATGATGATGAACTAGATGCAACCAATATATCTAAACAGAAGTACTGAGCTTTGAGAGAACTAGCTGTATCAGCCTCTTGTATTATAAAAAGGAGGAAGAGAGAAGGGGAAAAAATGTGCAGCACCTTTAAAACTAGCTTTTTTTTAAATTTTAGCATGAGGTTTTGTAGATATTAATCCACTTCTTCAGATCCTCAATACTGCATCTAAAGAAGCGGGTTTATATCCATGAAAGCTCAAGCTAAAATAATAATAATAAAAAAGTTTAGTCTTAAACGTATTGCCATATTTATTGTTTTTCTCCCCTTCCCATCCTGCTTTTGAAGTACTAAGCTATAGAACTGTTAATTATTTTATGAAAGAGTACACATTTCCAAAGCCTATTGTTGGTTGTGAGTCATCAAAAGAAGTCACGTACAGAAAGCATTTCAGCACACGGTACTTTTCAAACCCACTGTAAATGTATTCAGATTGGAATCACTTGAGGAGGGTGCTCCATGGAATAAAATGTATCCGAGATTATTGTACTTATACAATAGCAGAAAGCTGTGTTACCTGACACAAGATTTATACTTAGATCTGAAAATGTTAATGCACATGATAAAAATACTGTTAGACCTAAGCAAATAAAGTTCTCTTTGATGGATGTAAGAACAAATTTAAAGATTAACTATTGCCTTTGTTTTTCTGTCATCACATACGGCAAGAAGGAAGAAGAATGAAAGTGATTTGCACTGGGATCTCAAAAACTGGAGATGGTAAACCAGAGCTTTCCAAACTTTTCATGTTGGTGACACACTTTTTAGACATGCATCATTTTGTGACACAGTAAATTCAGTAAGTAATTCAGTAACTGGAGGCAGCCCCTCCACCCAAGCCTGACCTGCCACCCCTGCCAAGGTCTTCCTCAGCCTGGGGCGGCAGTGGTGGTGGGAGAGACAGCTCTTCCACCTGGCCCTGGCCCACTGCTGCTGCCCTCACAAGGGTATTCCTTGGCCCAGGGTGGTGGCAGCGGGAGTGGTAACCCCTTCACTCAGGCCTGACTCACTGCTGCCACCATAGCCCTTGAAGGGCTCTTCCTCAACCTGGGGAAGTGGCAGGAGAGGCAGCCCCTCCACCCAGACCTGGCCTGCCACTGGTGCCACCATCCTTGCTGGGTCTTCCTTGGCTTGGGGCAGCAGCAGCGGGAGAGGCAGCCTCTCCAGCAGTTACATTTGTGTGACACATCTACACACTGCAGCTGACACTAACGTGTCGCAACACACAGTTTGGAAAGCTCTATAGTAATCTCCTAAAAAGGAGATTAAAAGGAGATTAATCAGATCCACCTTCAGATATATAACTCCACAGATATAAACAGTGCTAGGTTCCTGTAAATTTTTTTTTTTAAAAAAAGCAGTTTAAAAAAAAAGCATTTTTGAAAAAAAAGCAGCTGGTGAGATTTAGTGGCACAACACAAACAAGATGGTGGGGGTAAAAAAAGGATACGTTACTACTGAGATCCCCCAGTATATCCTCCTGTTCCCCAAGAAGCATTTGGTCATTTGGCCTGATGTTGGAGACTTTCCTTGATCACATATTCTCCATATCCCATTTCTTCTACAGTTTGCCTAAGCGTCTTGGAAGGGGGCACTAAGACCTGCTTTGACTAGGAGATTTGCCACCTTTTTCTTTTTTCTAGCCCTACAGTTCTGACCCCTGCTGCCTAGCTTCTGGGATTTTTCTACTGACAAGAACTACTTGGTGTTCCAGCAAGATACAGTAACAGAAGTGCTGTAATAATCTTGTTTGTCCAAGAACACTTGCTGCCCACAGTGAAGGCAGATAGCAGTCCTAGCATCTCACCTCAAAGTGAACTGAGATGATGCTCTGCCTTTTCTCTGGTGATTCAGAATTCCTGCCCTCAATCTAATACATAAATAACTACAACTAGGAGCACTCCAAGCAGTAGTAAAGGGGTAGAGCAAGTTTCACTACCCAAGACACATACAGATTTGTTAGGCACACAAATTGTCAAGATAAAAACAGAGAGAAGATTAACCTAATATATTCAACATGACAAAATGAAATTAGGAGAAATGTTTAGAATCAATGACTGCCCACTTGACCTCACATTTCTTTCTTTCATAATTTATATCCACACAGATGCTGGAGGAGAAAAAAAATAACTTCATGATCCCTCACTATAACATTGTGATTGGAGAATGCAGGTGATACTCTTACTCTGCATGGAAGGGGTGACAATGAGCAGTTCAGTTCTCCCTCTCTCTATCACATCGCATTAGCATGGTTATATTACAGCAACACTGCCTAGCTTTTTACCTCCTTATTTTAATGTCTGCATCTCTAAATCTAAATGAAGTGATTGCGACTGTGGTGTTTCACTCTGAAACTGAATTGGTCGATGGCATTCTAATCCAAAATGTGTACAAATTTGTCTGAGTCAGACTGATGTACTTTGTTATTCAAGATTTGATCAAATCTGCTGCACAGACCAACTCTTTTTTTTTCCAGGGGGGAGATGCCTAAGACAGCATAAACTGACATTAATATATATGCTGGCTCTGGGTGGTGACATAGATCTTACATGTTTTCACAGTAATGCACACAGCCTCTGTGCCTTAATTGGGGTTTTGCAAAAAGAGAGAGGGCACTTTTGCTCAGGGTCAGGAAACAGATGAGCAGGCTGCCTCCTAGACAGTAAAACACATAAAGGTTTCTGATAGATCTCCATCACAGACACCATGTCCACACATGTACTGTGTAGCATAAAGTATTAAATGAATACTTTATTAATTAATTAATTTATTGTGCTAAAGCATCTAGTCACCTTCACAAGTAACATCACCTTTTAGACATGGATGTTTTCTTTGAGAATTAATGCCATTAACGCAAAATAGGAAGTAGAAATTAGCTATTGTAAAATCAAGCATACATATGTTGAAGGGAATTCTTAACAAAATTGTGGATAACACATTGGCTAACACATTGGAAGACAGGAACAGAATTCAAAAGGACCTTGACAAATTTAAAAAAAACTGGGCTGAAATTAATAAAATTAAATTCAGCAGAGACACATTCGAAATTCTACATTTAGGCCACGAAAACTAATGCACAGGTATAGGATAGGAGGTTACTTGGCTCAGCAGTGCTACCTGTGAAAAGGACCTTGGGATTATTGCTGATCATAAATTAAATGTGCTAGCAATGTGATGTTGCAGCAAAGAAGGCAAATGCTATCTTAGCCGGCATTAATACAACCAGTATGTCAATGGAACTAATAGTCCCACTATATTGTGTGCTAGTCAGGCTTGATTTGGAGTACTGAACTCAGTTCTGGATGCCTTGTTTTAAGAAGGATATAGACAAGCTGGAGTGAGTTCAAAGAACAGCAGTGAGGGTGATAAGAGATATGGAGAACAAAACATATGAGGAGAGGTTGAAAGAGGTTGAAATATGTTCAGTTTGGTGAAGAGAAGACTGAAGAGTAACATGATTGCACCCTTTAAATACACCAAGGACTACCAGAAAGACTTGTTCTCTGCTGCCTCAGAGGGAGAACTAGGTCTAATGGTTTTAAGTTACAGGAGGGTAGATTTTGATTGAATATTAGAAGGAATGTCTTGACAATGAGAGTGGTTTGGCAATGGAACAAATTGCCGAGAGGTGATGGGGGTCTCCTTCTCTTGGTATCTTCAAAAAAGAGTCTGGACAGCTACCTGCTGAGAGTGCTTTAGCTGGAGATCCTGCCGTAAGCAGGGGGTTGGACTTCATGGTCCATGGAGCCCTTTTGAACTGTTTGATTCTATGATTCTGTGTCAAGGTACATTCAGATTCTTGGCTGAAGAAATGCAGAATACATGTAGAGCATCACTGGTTAAAATGGAATAAATTTGAATCTTAGCTGCCTCTTGAGGTTTGTGGAGAGATACCAAATGGAAAGAACAGTGTAGATATTTTTCAGTGTCCCTAATGGCCTCCCTTTGAACATGAGCTTTTTGAGAAGAAAAAATTAGCATAATGCATGGGAAGCCCTAGGTCATCAGTGCTCATTTATCCCTCTTAGAGTTGCCAGATATTCTGTTTCTTGCAAGCTGCCAATCAATGACACCAACTTGGCTTAAAAATAAGGTAGATAGGGCAGGCAGTGCCTGGAATTGTTAAACAAAAATGCCAGTGTTTACATCTTCTCATGGATTTCTTGTGATGGTCAAGAAAAGGACATGAGTCTGAATTTGATTGTTAGATGTTTTGTTGAATTTGTTTCTTTAGGTTATGTGCAAAGCAGAAATAGGGACATACACTTGTCTAGATCTGTTTCTCTTTTAACTGTGTTCAAGACAAAGCCTTTCATCAGAATCCCTGCAGAGACAGGAAAAAACAAGAAATGATGTTTAGTGTCATTTGAAAAGTTTAAGGGATTTATAGTGAACTCTGTAGGTATGTAATTATAGAATAAGGGCGGGGGGAAAGCTGTTACCCAATAACTTTAGGTGGCTCTTTTATCCTATTTTTCTTTGCAGTGAAAAAAGTTACTTACTAGTTTGTTTACATTAAAAACAACTTCTAAAAGCAGTGTGTTGAGGCATGATATTGTAGTTTATTCAGGTATGCTTCAAGGAAAAAAATATGATAGCTAGAGAGATGTTGTAGAAAATGTGGCATCTACAAGCAGATACCAGTTCCAAGATCTTGCCTTTTTCTGTTTGGGAAATCAATACAGGCATAAAAATCAATATCAGCTTTACATTATTAATTCCACTGGCAGAAATGTGTTTTCTAAACAAAAAAAGCAGTATTTTTGCACAGTAATTAGTGTATTTTGTGCAAAATAAATTGGCTGGACTCTTGATGGTCAATTTCAAATAAAGTCAATCCTTGTTGAACAGTAAGTCAAGACACAGATAAGTCCTAATAATTCAAAGAGTCTGCTCTAGACACAACTAACAATAGGATTTGGTATTTAAAGGCATAGCTGTTTTAGTCTGTGTTAGCATAAAAAGATACAAAGGAATCCTGTAGCACCCTTGATACTGAGAGAAAGAAGTTTGTATCATAAGCACTCATAGACCTAGTCTGCTTGCAACTCATGAAGCAGACAGAGGCTATGAGATTTATGCTACAGATTCCTTTCTCTCAGGCTCAAAAGTGCTATACACAGATGCTTTGTATGCTCTAATAAGATTTAGGCTATTGTTTCCTGCATGCAAATACGGGTTTTTGCACAGAAAACAGTTTCTGCACAGCAAAACCACATGTGTTGGAGGATGGAGCAAATGCATTTTCCCAAATGAAGTCCTGAAATATTGTGGCTGTTCCTTGGGGATATGCTATTTTCATCAAGTATGTGAACATTAACAAGTATTTTTAGGTCCCTATCAGACTCTATGTATGCCCTGCAACTCCACCTTGCTGTCATGCATATTGCATAAGACAATGAATGCAAGGGGCATATGTGTCTCTGTTTTCAGTGACAATGTGGTCATGACTTATTCTTGAGACAATGATGTCAGTTATCCTGTAGTCTTCACATAATTGATTATTAATTTGAGTTGTTTTATAAATTTTATAAATAATTTGATTTTATATTAATGCACTATTCATGTATATTCTCCAAATTGGTATATTGATTTGCTGACCTGCAGCAAATGAACACTACAACTAGAGTACTAAAAACTTCATTATATGAGCAGATGAAGGGTATGCCAAAAAAAGGTGATTCAATATACTCTTAAGAAACCAAGATCATACTGAAAAGTGCCAGGAACAAAACAATCCTTAAGCTACAATGTAACTACATATTTACATCCTGTGAAAGTTCATCATGTGTCATAATTTTTGTGAACAATGGCCCTTTCCGCACCAGGCAATTAGAACGGGGCAATGCGTCCTCTCAAGGAGGTCATCTGCACCTTAGAGCGGACTAGGAGCGGGCTACTTACCAGAGGTCCGCACCTCAGTCCGCTCCAAAATGATCTCAAGTGGTCCTCCAGCATGTTTTCTAAAGACTGCAAAAAACAGGTCTTTATTTTCCTGGAATGCGCCATTGTGTTCCTGCTCCCTTGTGCAGATTTGCAGGTTTGCATCAATGCACGCCTGTGATCTGCAGAGGGCGGGCTGTAGGCATGGCGAGCTTCAAGGGCTGGTCGGGACCCACGACCAACCAGAAGCCGCCATTTTGGAAGCCGGAGCAATGCGGATCTACAGACCTCGCACTGCTCCGATTTACCCTGGACCAAGGAGGAGCCCTGCAGAAGGGCTTCAGGGATAGTCCACTTTGCTTCGGACCCCAGAAGAAGTGGTAGGTAATGGCACAGAGCGATTCCCTCACCTCGTGCAGAAAGGGCCAATATTTTGAATTAAGATCTGTGGCAACATCTGGGTACACCAGAAAACAAAGGCCTTTTTCTTTCACAGTTAACAGATAGTCCTTTAGCTCTGGGAATAATCTCCTTCAAATTCTTTTCCCAATATAGATGGGAAGACCAATTTGATATGGCAAATAAAGGAATCTGTATGTTTGTTCTCCTTCATTTGCAATTCTTATAAATATCTACTACCTTAAAAAGAACATATCCAAAATGAAAGCATATTATTTTTCTGTACTATGCTTTCTGTTATGCATATTCATAACTCAAAGGTGTTCTGACATAAAATAATATGTGCAAACACGTACACTGGAAAGCTCGTTAGCTGAACTCTTCTAGTTCCGTACTACTCTGACTTCGTGGTCTTTATTACCATACTGTTTTTCAATGTGTGGCAAGAAGGATCAGTTCTCAACAGCTAATATCCAATGCACAAAACATGAAGGGGCTCTGAAGAAAGAAATAAAAAATCAATCTAACCCCCCTCAGTGTTCCTGTAGACATGCATACACCAGCCCTAACTCCTTCTACTTCCAATGTTTCTGGCTGATGGAGAAAATCTGCAAAGGAAGTCTAAGGGATGCTCAGCAGAACAGACTTACAATGCTTCATGAGATTTCAATAAAGGAAAGTGGGGCTAATTTGTGTGTCTCTAGCTCACCCTGCATTTGGGAAAATTACAGTTTTGCTGTATTACTCCCAGACTCTACCTGCTAGCATGGCCATTGGCAATACTTTTTGGTTTTGCAAAATACTATTTTTCCCATTCTTTTCTGGCTCATATTTCTGAGGTTCTCTATCCTTGGCTTACAACTTCTGCAGGGCAGAACTGGAAAATCCTGAGCTGCTAGAGTTTACACATTGGAAGCTATGTGATAAAATGTGAGAAAGCTATTATATATTGCGGTAACAATAGTGAAAGAGGTACTATTTTATTTGCAACAAAAATATTTTTACACAAAGAAGAATTGCATTAAATTTTCACATGAGACATAAAAGCTGAAAAATCAGTTTTTAAAAAAGGTCAAAACAAAACAAAACCTCTCACTGTCCTTCCTTGCAGGAATATTGCTTTCCAAAAATTTTTCATTGTCATGTGCAACAACAAAATAAGTAAAGATTTACATTCTTACAACTGAGCTGTTCTTCGCCTGTACAAAAATGTCCCAAGTGGTAAGAAACCCATCTAGTGCTTCCCACTTTGTTTTGATTTCATTTATTCTGTCCTGGGCCTCCCCATATGCCCTTAGCCCCACCCACTGAAATGGACTTCCCCTATGAGAAGACCTTTCCACAACTGTAGTCTAGCTCCTGGATTGGAAAAGATTCCCCACCTCTGGTGCAGATAGTGGCCATGCAGTGATATCTTAGGGAATTCAGTGGGTATGACAGATACATGGTCTAAGCAAGAAATATTCCTCTGAACAGCTATACAATTTTTTTTCCAAGAAAGAAACTACAATTTGAGGGGTGATGTGACCCAGGGCAAAAGACTTTGCTTCAGTGCTCTGTAAGAAGAGTTAAAAAAAGGCAAATCAGAAACAAATATATGCATTTGTGTTCACTTATCTGACAAGCATGTATAACTCCATCTGTTTTGCCAGAGGCTTGAACTGTTTCTTGCTTTTGTAGCTCTCAATGATCACATTTTCATTTTGATATCTGCTTGCCCAGCATAGGCCAAATGTTAACTTGTACCATCCTAATATGCTTCCAACAAATTTCTGAGAAACATACACAGTAGTGCAAACTGAATATTGGGAACAGTGAAATTAGAATTAAGTCCCATTGAATTTAAGGTGCTTATTCCTATACAATCATGTATACAAATCTAGCCTAAGGTATTCATATAACCACAACATTTCAATGTAAGCTCAGAAGGATGGGGAAAAGTAAAGGAGGGGGTCTTACATTTTTGTAGGCAAGTCTAACAGCCAAAAGTAAAACAAACAATCAACTTTAGTAAAATTACCTCTATTTGCAATAACTGTAAAAGTTAAACACTTTGGCCCTTTCCACACCGGGCTATTAAAACTGTGCAGAGTGACCTCCCACGGAGGTCTTCTGCACTGTGGAGTGGACTGGGGCAGACTACTTTTTGTAGTTCCGCACTTCAGTCTGGTTCGGAGTGACCGGAACTGGTTGCACAGCATGCTTTTTAAAAACCTTTTAAGAGGTTTTTAAAAAGCACGGAGCATGCGACTCCATGCTGCTCCTTCGCCACGCTCCGGTGCATTTTTGCAGGCACACACTAGTGTGTGCCTGCAGATCTGCTGGGGGCAGGCTTTAGGCTGGCGAGCTTCTCCAGTTGGTGGACAGCCTCCACCAACTGGAAGCCGCCCTTTTGGACGCCAGAGCAGTGCAGAGCGATGAGCTCGCATTGCTCCTCGTCCCGACGGACTTGCCCAGATGCTGAAGAAATCTGGTGAATCCCGTTTTTGTGCGGTTCCTTTCCCACATGCAGAAAGGGCCAAAGTTGAGGTACCTATTTTGGGCATGACACAAATTCCCAAATCCATTTTGTGGTAATGAATTTATTTTGCCTATTAAATAAAGATGTGTCAAACCTGTCATGATCTCAAGACCTCTTCATCAGATCTCTTCTTTAAATGAAGCAAGTGGGGGGTGATCTAGATCCTCTGACAAGGATAATGTTGTTGTTGTTATTGTTGTCGTCTGCCTTCAAGTCATTTCTGACTTCAAGATGCTGGTTTTTAATGTTTAAAGATCTAACTTGCAGATCTTCAGATTCTGTTGCAATACAACCACCATCAGCCCCAGCCAGCATACTAATAGTGAGAGTGGTGGGAATGATAGGGCTGTAGTCCAACAACATCAGGAGAGTGACTAGTTGTCTCCTGGTGTTGCCACACAGTCACTCTGGATAGCTGATGGATTCCCTCTTGCAGCAGGAACATTCCTACAGGCTTAGGTTTCTCCTCAATGCAAAACTTTCAACTGGTTTGCAATAAGCAGCGATGTGAGAAAGAGATTTCTCTGAGGTGGCACCAAGGTTGTGGTAGACTTGCTTTCCTTAACCTTTTTTTTTTTTTGGTAACTCTAGCAGTAACTGCCAGGTAGAAGCACAGGAGAGCAAGGAACACAGAATGTGATGGGAGTACAAAAGCCACAGCTTTACTGTTTACAACTGGGCTTGGGCTAGCCCAACTATGCTTAGTCTGGCATGGGGCAGTTGATCCAGGCATCAGATAACTCACCAATGATCTTATAAGCTCTGCCACCCTGTCCCAATTGCTGAAGGAATAACCAAAGAATAGTATTTGTGAAATCCCACATAGGCACAAGCCACTTTATGGTTCCCCTATTATCTGTGAGTGAGTTACCTCCAACAGCCCCCAAGCAGGGTATGAATCCTGTTGTCTACATTCCAAGGCACCCCAAGGGAATGCCTACTGAGGATGATGGGAATGTTCCCTAGGGCTCTACACAGCCACAGCAGGGTACAAACAGGTCCCACAAGGTCAGTTTTGGGCTCTGGTAGGAAAACCATTTCATTATAGATGAAGCATGGGTTCCAGTAAACTGGATCAAAATTGTTTCAGGCTCTTTTGTTTTGAACTCTAAGCTCTGCTCATATATCTATATTTTTGGTAAGCTACTGTACAGGCCCACTTGGGATTCAAGAGTGGAGTAGACATCTTTTCTAAAAATAACAGCAGCTGTCATGGTTGGAGGAGATGAAGCAAAGCAGACAGATGAACTTAGAAGTCAAGTGAGCTGACAAGTAGTTGAGACAGGGAAGTAGATTGGAGCAATGTGTCAATAATCTGGTTTCTAGCAAAAGGACAAGATGTTCAGAATAGGCAAAAGTCTTTATGGAATGAGGTGGAACCTTTATGGCCATGTTAAGCTAGTAGCTGCAGTAGGGTCTCTGCAGAAGAGATAAAACCAATACCACCTCTCCCGGCATGCCAACCCATAAATGCAGAGGGGAATGCACCTGGTTTCAGCAATTTAGAAACATCCCTTACCTAAAGCTACCCCCTTACCTGAAATCTCCCTACCATTAGTACCATGCTGGTTGGGAACTCTTCCAAGTTCTGGGTTCAGGTCACCTTTTGATACCCAGTTAACAGTGTTCATTAGAACATCTGTGTTGCTCCTTTTTGAAACAGTAAAACTACATGGTCTGGAAGTTCAAAGAAAATTAGGGCACTGCTATTTCAAAATATTAAACTTGTGGAGTTGTGGACATATGCTAGACTAGGCCTTATGAGTTTTGCTTATCTAGATACCAGCTAGATGCCATTTGTTTACCACTTGGATGGATGATTCACCCTATACTTAGACTGTATCTCTTTCTATGCTGAGAAAAGTTCAGTACTTTTATACCATTTATCCTTTACCATATTATACCACTCAGCAGTCAAACATAATGACTTATAGTAGTGCTTTTGTTAAACAAAGCATTCACTGAGCACAATAACACTATTTGTCAAAGCTAGGACTGCTATTGTACAGTAGGAATATTCTGTTTAGTTTCAGTTGCCATGGAATGCCTTTTCCAATTATGCAGAAATACTTTTTTTTCTTGCCACAGTCTATGCCAACATCTGTCAATATCAGTCAACCTCTCCCTTGAGAAATCTAGAGATACTGTGACAGGTAAAATGCTGTTATAGACAATTAAAGCAGAAGATTAATCAGATTTTACCAAATCTGTATTATTAGATCATTTTACACTTTGACACACACAAGAGCTTATATTTATTGCCAATAAACCATTCTACAGTATATTTCTCTTGTTCTCTTCTGTCAATATTATTGTTCTAATACATTTCTGGCCCTCATTCTTTCAGTTGTATCTAGTTTGCTATGGGTACATCAAAACTGTTTTAAATATTAAATGGACAGTGAAACATCTCCTAAAGCTACATAAGAAACTAAAGCGAGAGAGAATAAATAATCTTCTACAGATACATTAATCATGTTCCAAATATTCAGCAATCGCATAACTGAAAAGGAAATGACACTTCTTCAAATGTACAAGTCATCTTATATTAGTTGCATGAATCTTGTACATGTTAGTGTCTGATATTATTAAAGGCAAAGAATTATTTACTAGATTAATCTTGTATGTGTTCACATCTTGTAAATGTTACTTCTTTGGACTATAAGTTCTAGAATCCCTCAGTCAGTATTGCATCTGATCTAAATTAAATCCCCCTTTGAACAGATTGGTTTTAAAAGTCTTTTTGAATACTACAAATGAAGAGGCTGAACTATACATTTCTTTGGAGAGAATGCCACAAGATAGCAGCTCACCCCTAATTTAGAGGAGATTCGTCAGTTTCTCTAACTGAAGCTCCAGTTAACATGCAGCCTAAGCTTGTAAAATCCAGTCCTGGCCATTGTTGCCTCCTGTGCCTTCACAGATAGCACTGAGTCTGAAAGCACTGCCAGCCTGTGAACTTGTTCCTGCAGGAGTGTGTGAACCCTTTTCCAGAATGAGTGCCACAATCCTGGCCAAAGTTACAAGTGCAATCCAAGCTGTGTTTTTGGCCTTCAACTCTTCCGGACTCCCCAGACTTTTTCTGCCTCCCCTCAAAGTGAATCATCTGTCCTAGAAGCTTTCAAAACGAGCAGCACACTTCTAAACAAGGTTGCACTGTTCAACAATGGGGGAAATGCTTGTTTTGCAAACCAGAAGTAAACTTTCAGCCACTTCTAGTTTTTGTTTTTAATTATTAGCATATTTAGCAGTATGTAGAGCCCCCAGAAGGTACTTGGGTAGTGGGGAGTCCTGGTTATCTTGATATTCTTCAATTGCCCACTTCTGATCTAGGCTCTGTAATTAATATACAAATGCCCTCTGGCTTCAGTCTAGCCATAGGAGGGGGAAACCTCCATAGGAGGTGGAAACAAAATTTTAAGATGTGCAAGATCAGCCAGAGTAAAGAAATGTTCAGTTTGGTGTTTATGCACCAATAGATGCAGCCAAATGGATACTGGAAGCCATAGCGCAAAAATTCTGCAAAAGAGAATGAGTACTAATGGGGGAACTGAGGATATAATGTTGAGGTTATAGATGGCAAGACTCCCAGAGGAGAGTACAAAGAGAATACAAAATGGCATGATGAAAAAACAAAACAAAAGAAAAACAAAACAGAGAGATAATTTGGATCAAACAAATTAAGATATCCAGCCATCAATAGAAGTTTAAAAGACTTACTTTCTAAGATGAAAAAGAGCCAAAAGAAAGCGCAGTAAAAAAATAAGTAACATAATCACTGCACCAAGCAGATCTTATTGACAGTTTAAGGCAGAACAGCCAAATATAAGCATCCTGAATTCATTAAGGCACTTTATCCCCTCTGTATGTGTGTGTGCATGCACACATACATGTGCACGTGTATGTGTATACTTTCAAGTAGCCAGTCAACTTATGGCGATCCCATGAATTTCATAGGATTTTTTTATTTGAGTAAGGAATCCTCAGAGATGATTTTGTCAGTTCTTCCCACAGAAATTTCCAATACATATATTCCATTCACAACTTATCACTGGTATGTACTGTTACACAGTATTTGTCTTCCATTTGTCTTCCAGTTCCATGATACATCAAGCATCTCAATGCTTGCTCTAAGTATGTAATTCAAATAAAAAACAGAAAGTTCAACAACTGAAAAAATATTTATCTTCCTAGAAATTAAGTTTTGAAGCTTTCCACTGAACAGAAAAAAATAAAATAAAACCTGGTATCTAATTCTGTTTTTAACATCTTTACAAGCACTACTTGTAACAACACATGGGAGCTTTAGTCCAACTACACTAAACAAGTTTGCTAAGTTCTGCTTGGAAAAGCTTTTTCCTGCTACAAGTGCTATTTTTAAAACATGGGAGTTATAACACAATTTTCCTGAAAAATTTTTCTGAAAATTTTAAGCTTTCCCATCTTTTTTTCAAAAAGCTTGCTTCCATCAGCCAGGGAGCCACTATGGCCAGATTTTTTGTAACAGTCAGATTGTGTAATCTTCACTCACTCACTCATTCATCACAGCAATGCTAATAATCACCATATATTTTGAGGAGATGATGGCAATGACAACAACAACAATAGCAGATGAAAAGGTGAATAAGGACAAACAAGGTTATCCTGTCTATGCATGCATGTTGAGAAATAAATCCTATTGAATTTTATCAGACTTACAATTAAAATACTGAGAAATGACTAGTCATAGTTTCAAGATTTTCTCAGGTAGGGTGGAATGGGGCAAAGGAGGAAAAGTTGGAAAAACAGTGACATGGAAAATATACAAGTATACTACAAGTAAGATAGAAGAAAAAAAGCAGGTGAAAAAGAGGGGGATAGGAAAGGATGGGGAACACAAATGTAGCCAGGATAACTGGACGGGAGAGAAGGAATGAAGGAAAACATGAATATAGACTGGAATTGTAACGGGGGATATGTGGAGGAGTGAGAAGGTGAGAAAAAGAAATAAACCAAAAACTATGAGAAAGGGGAATAAAGTCCTTAAGCAGAGCAGAAGAAGGAAGATAGATAGATAGATAGATAGATAGATAGATAGATAGATAGATAGACAGACAGACAGACAGACAGATATTTTTACCACGGTTATGTTGGTAATGGTACAACTTAAATGTGCCTAAGTCTGTGAAAGGAAACTGCACAGAAGCTTCAGTCATTTAGGGTGGGATCAAGAAGGTGGGTGCAGAACTGGGAAAATTAAAAAGAAGATAAGAAAGGCTACAAAGCAGCAATCCTGTTTTCTTTTTCCTGTGATTTCAAGAAGCCTACCAAACACAGAAGCCATTATAGTTAGCATAAGAATGTGAATAGCTAGCAATGATATTTCAAACCCCACCGCAACAATCCTCAGAGACCCATTAATATATAGTAAAAGACCTGCTTCAAAGCCAGCCTGTCTGCTCTCCTTATTCCTGTCAGACAAATCATAGTTGAATGGATTGTCTGAAGACAAATAAGCCAGGCAAGGAAACTAACATTTGCCATGAAAGACAACTCTCTCTGCTTTTTACTTCTTCCACAAGGTTGAAGTTTCAAAGCTCAGAAGCTGGCATCATGCTGAAAATGAAATTAGCATAATGAAACTACTGCACCTGCTTTATAGATTATCTCTAACGTAGACAATACCTCATAAGTAAACCACAATACTTCTGAAAAGTTCACCAAACTTTTAAAGATCTCATAATTGCCTGTTCTCCAACTTTCCTGATTTGGGAGGGACAATCGCAATAAATCCTCTGTCATCCCACTTTTTCATTTTTTTAAAAAAATTCAATTTCTCTCTCCTCCTCCCACTTTCCCCACTTGTCTTCAGCTTAGTTCAATTGCTGCAAACTGAGTGCAGAGTACAAAAGTACTTGTGCTCAATTAACTCAGCAGGAGGCTCAGACAAAAGCAAACTGCCCTAGCTTCTCCTAGCTTGTGTATTCAGTAACAACTTTTGCCTTCCTGACCATACTCTAATATTTCTTGGCCACATCTGTCCTGATTTTCATCTGAGAATTTTTTTGGGTATGCAACTGTCAAGTTAGCCTTGGCAATATTTATATCCACATTAGATTCTTTCGCTTCTTATATTAATGGAAGAAGAGATATGCAACACACGAATAAACAAACCTCCAAACTGATACTCCATATCCAGAAACATTCTACAGTGTTTTACACACCAGTCCTGTGTGTAAATGGCTGATCTATTTATTTGCCTTGTGACCTCTGATATGTACTCTGATAATTCCTCTCCAGTTTGCACTTAGACTAATAGGACACAAAAATTGCCTCTATGACTTTTGAATGAGGGGCACTGTTTTGGCCACTATTGGAAGACTTACTTTTGGATTACAACACCTAGAATCTCCTAGCCAGCATGGAGGATTCTGCAAGTTAGGCCATTTCCACATGGTGTCGCAGTCCTGGGTTAGGGATGAGAGGGCAGCAGTCCATGGGTCATGATTTCACACAATGACAGCACAGTTCCGCTGCCCTCCCACCCCCACCCATTGCAATTGCAAGATAATAGATAACAAGAATAAATCTGTTAAACACCCACAATCACACAATGCTCCTGTCCTTCCTGGCCATGTGGAAAAACAGAAAGCACATGGGGAATAGCCCAGCTGCACTGCGGAAGGCAGGTGTGTGTTGCTCATGCTCGCTTCCACAGGGAGCCAGTCGGGTGTGGAAGGGAGCATTCCCATTGCACTCCCTTCCCGGTAAAGGTGCTGCTGGGATTGTGACAGGAGGACAACAGGATAAGATAAGGTATGGACATGGCCACAGAGTCAAAAAGTAACATTTCCAAACTTTAGTACTAACCCTCATAAAACCACTTTATTTGGAAAAACCACTTCCCTTTAACAATTTTCATGTAAGCCCTCCCCATTTATTTTCTCATATGGAGGATTAAAAAAGGACACAAGATGACCGCAATGTCACAGATTTAACTCCATTCCTGACATTGTGTGGCTCCTCTCAAATCCTATGCGCTGTAGGATAATCTTTTGAACCGTGGTCTTTTCTGATTCTAAATCACATCTGGAATCTCCACATAATCCTTTATTCCTTAACTCTGAATCCTTCTCAGAGCTTGGAAAGTTTAGTTTAAAGATATAATTACAGTTCAAGTTCCAAGGCCCCCCAAATGGTTTCTATTTTAAGTGTAGTTTTTAAAAAGGAACTATTAACTATCTCATCATTAATTCTTTTAGATTTTTTTTTTAAGTAGAATTCTGTAAGTTGCTGGGTTATAGTGCAAAACACACTTGAGACCACAAATTCCTACAACTATTTAAGTATCTAAAATAGACAAAGTTTCACTGCAAAAGGAATGAATATGTTCCTTATTATCTAAGGTTTGTAATGTAATATTACCATGCCTTCATTAGTGCAGAAACTAATACAGGCAGCTACTTACTAGTTACTTCCAAACTAGTTCCTCGTGCTATTCTTTTAGTATTTGTACCAAATACCAGATACCACCATGCCTTGTTGAGACCTACTAAGAGTCACTGTTTGCTTCTCAAATGAAGCAAGATAACTGGTTCTTCTGGAGATTCCTCTATTGCAGACATTAAAATCCCTTGGAAAAAAATGCTATGACAAGATCTGAAGTCTTTAAAAATTCAGGAGTCTTATACTTTATCATGAATTAAGCTGATAAATTCCTTTCCAGAATATTAGGTACCTTTATTAAGAAACTCTTCTCATGGAGTGTCCCAAAGGATGCTTTGGTTTGTGGAAAAGAAGCTGGGACTCTTTCTGTCATCAGCTATATATATTCCACAACTTTGACATTTTTACTGCTAAGAAATATCACTTCAGCAGAAGATAATCCAGCTTCTTATTTAGGAATAGCATCTGAAATGAAGTGACTACTCTCTACTATGAATATCAATTTCATCTGATAGTTCTTTACAGTACATTCAGCAGAAGCCCACCAAATGGTGTTGTTTTTAATGGATTTGGTTCTTACTTTGTCATTAGCATACAACATTTATAAGTATCAAATCACAAACATAAAATAAACTTTATGAAGGCCAACATGCTGTCCAGAATAGCATACTTCACTGTTGGGATGAAAGAGAGTAAAATCAGTCAGAGATGATGACAAAGAGAGATGACTATAGGCCATGACTGGCCTTTGGAAATAAAAAGCAAAGACAATCTCATCATGTAATTCAGTTACTGTGAATAAAAAACATTCACAGATAATGTTACTACATTGCAGTTATACCAGTTTGATACCATTTTAACTGTCATATTGCAATTCTATAGAAACCTGGGATTTGCAGTTTGGTAAGCTACTTGAAATTCTCTGCTAAAGAGGTCTAACACATTAGTTCAAGTGGATGCATGTGTAAAGCATAAAGCTAGAGGCTTATAAACTATTTGCATATCTGGATTAATCCTGCATTGACACAGAAACAGATTTTAAGCGCTTATACTTTGGGTCTGATATTACGGTATAATACTTAAAACATAAATTAGCATACTATTGTAACAGTAATAATGAAAGCAGAAAGGATTTCTATAGCAACATATTGTAGTATCAAATATAAGTACACAGTCTCCAATAATGTTCTGTTTTCATATGAGAGACATTTGATTTCCTTTATGTTAAAAACAGTGGTTTAACCATCATGATATGCCAAACCATCCTTATATTTCAGTGAAATGTTCTAGTTCTCTCCCTCCATTTTTGCTACTTTATTGTTGCACATTATACTAGGATAGAAACATTGGTCTCAATTTGCGCAAAATGCACATTTAACTCCATTTTGTCTTTACAGCTCTTATTTTAATAGTCACTCCTCAAATGATAATACATTGTGGTATGGCATTTACACATAGTTTTAAGTGCTATAAATGCTAACGTGTAGTGGTATAGTAGGGTAATGCTACTTTTCAAGCAAAAGTTTCACAGAGCTATAACAGTATCATGCTTTATCTGTATAATGCTATTTAAAAACCTTTGTGGTCACTGCTGTCAGTCACAAAAATGGTGGTGTATTGAAAGGCTGCTTTGTGAGAGCGTTAAAAACATTAATTATATATTGCTTAATTTAGGAGTATACCTCAATACATGGCACTTTCATTTAAGAGGTATTCATTGTTTTCTTTTAAAGTGATACATGCTATTTAAAGACTAGTTAAAATGAAATAAATGGGTGATCAAAACAGTCCCTACTACAAAAATTATACTGAATGTGGGATCAGTTGTCTTAGGAACACCTGCCCAGGAAGTCCTTACCCTAGAGCTTTCTAAACTTTTTATGTTGGTGACACACTTTTTAGACTTGCATCATTTCACGACAAGTTCAGTTTTACTAGTAAACTGGTAGTTAAGCTAACCCTTTATAGGAGATATAGACACATACATAAATTGTAATAACAAAATGTATGGGGACACAATATATCTCATGAAAACCTTCCATATATTTTTAAAAATATATGATTTATAAATAAAAATATACACTTCCAAGATTGTAGGTGACACACCTACACACTTCAGGTGACACACTAATGTGTCATGGCACACCATTTGGAAAGCCCTGCCTTACCAACATAAAAATACTGCCTGCATTAAGAAAAAAAATGTATAAGTTTACTGCTAAGTCATCTAAACCTGTGGAGGATATTGCATTATTCTTCCATGCTTCTTAAAAGACTTTCTTTAAAAGGAAAGACAAAAGATGGGGGCAACACAGAAAAGATGATAATGATGTGTAGACTTCTCATAAAATATGAGTGAATAAGGCATGGCGATTCCACTACAAACTCTCCTTCAGAAACAGCCTGAGGTGTACCCATAATGCACAACCATCAGTCGTAGCAGTTTGATATTACTTAAACTGTCATTGTTCTACCCTACAAAATTGTGGTTTTATAAGGTATTCTGAATTCTCTGCCAGAAAACTTAGTGTTGTAGTTTGGGAGAGTACGCTACAGAACACAGAACTGAGCTGAGCAAACCCCAAGACTCTGTTAGGGTGGAACAATGAAATTAAAGTGGTATCATATCATTAGAATTGTGCTCCATGGATACATCTCAGAACCATGAATGAACAATTGTGCACCATGGATACATCACAGTGTGGATCCATTTCGGCCCTTTGAAAATTCAGTTCAAAATCAAAGTATTCTATTCTTATGGAACATGTCTAAATTATGAAATTCATATCAAGGCCTAAGAGAAGACAACAGGGTGGCAAGACCCTCCCCAGTATTTTGTTTAAAGAATCTAATATACTCAATCTCAATGAAGTACTACTGATAACCACTCTTAATTTATGTGACATGACTGATAAATAACATTTACACAACATCTCCAATTATTTGGACGCTAATGAACATATTTCTCCTGCCTTTGGGGCAGATTGCTTAAGTGAATGCCAGCCCCATAATATTTCAAAATATAAGAATAATTTTGCTACTATATAAACACATAAGGCTAGCCATATTTATTCCAGTTTTGTCTGAATGACTTATGTTGGTTGTGATAAGAGATACAAAAGAGCATGACTTAATTCTGGTTATCACTGTGGGAGAAAGAATGGGGAAAATAGTACAATAAGGATCAGCAGCTTCAAGCAGAATCTGACCTGTGAAGGTCCATCAGTTGACCCTGATGGATTATAATGGTGATGATGGGAAGCTCCCGATCCATTTGCTCCCACTAAAACCCTGTTAGATTAAGTTGCAGCCAAATCACATGCTACATCATTTTTGATGAACACTGGTTGTACTTAATAGAAGTTCAGTTGGCATGGAAAATTCTGAGTCTGCAAATTCATTTTCGATGTACCAAAGAAATTACAGTATGATATTAAATGGTATCAGTGGAGAATTCCCCCATAAAGCAATTATGGCCTCTGTTGGAGCTTCTTTAGGACCATAGCAGAGGAGAAAAAGGGTTGAATTCTCTCTTCACACAATTTCCTAATGGTGGTCAAAGTAAACCCCAATAAGTGGTTTACTCTCCTAACGCTTTTTTGTCCTCTTTGAGATACTGAAGTATCTCAATTAGCAGTTTAAATATCCGAAAGGCACCATGTCCTGTTTGATCTTGGAAGCTAAGCAGGATCACCTCTGGTTAGTACCTGGGTGGGAAACCTCCAATGAACAGCAGGTGCTGTGGGCTATATTTCAGAGGAAGGAACTGGCAAAACCATATCTGAGTATTCCTTGCCTAGGAAAACCCTGTGAAATTCAAACTGTGGCAAATTATTTAAGGGTGTTAATAATATAGGTCTGCCAACTGTGAAATGACAAGTTCCTTGTCCAAATCAAGCCTTTCTTACGGAAACTGCAAGCACTGGAAAAAACAACAACTAGGACATGCTTGTGTAATTGCTGAGCAAGCTTCCACTGCTTACCAATTTTGTTAAAAATGAAAATATGAGTTTTTTTAAAAAATCAACATTGTAGCTAGAATTTGAAAGAATCCACCTCTATTAAACAGTGTAATTTTGACAGAAGATCAGATACAGAAGCACAAAGGAATCATATTGTACATTATGGAGTTAGGCCTGCTTCACATTTTATGTCCTCCAGATATAGGCCTCGGGCTAACTCACAGCTTTTTTGTGGACAGTCAGTCATCAATAAAGGCCTACAGGCACAGTCTCTTCTCTCAGTTTGGTACTGCTGGTGGCTCTTTCTCCAGCCCACTGTTTCATCTCACAGGGAACCAGGCCCAAATGGAGCAGGCAGGTGGCCAAGTGAACAGTGGCTGTACTGCTAATGCTGTTCACGGCAGTCTGGCGAACACTGTGACTGGTTTGTTTTGCTGGCAGAAGGTTTATTACGGGTGTAGAGTTCAGCAGAAATCCAACGATGCTAATGCTAAGCTATTACTAACACCACCACCACCTTTATTTATACCTTCCTAAAACCAGGACTCAAAGAACCTAAACTGGGACTCAGGCAAGAGACTAGCACTCAGAGGAAACAGAGAAGACACTTCTTTATCCCACCTCCAACTTGCAAGGGAAAATCTCCTCATGATGAAGGCACAGAATCACTTACCAGTCCACTGGAACCAGACTGACTACCACAGTTTATAAAAAGGAGGCATGTGTATGACATAGAGGAGAACCTGCATCACTTGCAGAAAGTCCTAGGTTTAATCCCTAGTGTTTCCAGTTAAAAGGGTCAGGTAACAAGTGATAGGAATGAGCTCTGAGTTGAGACTCAGAAAAGCCACTGCTAGTAGGAAAAATACAAAATGAACTAGATGGGTTGAGCTAATGAAAGCAGCTGCTTAGGCATCAGGATCTAGTGGGAAAGGAAAAACTCATGGGAACAAAATAAGCAAATTGATAGAAGGCCACAATACTGCATGTAATTTCCTCCTCCAAGTCTGCACATGGTTCTGGCAAGGATTTGGAAACCTACTATTTGAAGGCTGAGCTCAAATACTATAGAAAAGTCTGAAGAAAGGCTAGAAAATTATTCGCAATGCCACACTTGCAATGTGTGGAAGTCTGGATCACAAACAAAACATCAAAATAGCCACATTTAATTGTCTATTTGCTGGAATATGTAACTGTAGTATTATACTATCATATTACTATATTATTCAGAGCTTTGACATTTTATATTTTTCGGACTACAACTTTCAGCCATGCTGCTGGGGTTATTTTTGGAAACTGTAAAAACAAAGGAACTTTACCAAACTCCCGTGTTATATGCAAGAGGTAAATGGTACACTCAACAAGTGAGGAGCCATTAGTGTGAAAAGACTAGAGTATCTAATATGAATTTCTCTGGAAAAAAGTTAAGAGCTCCTTTTCCTTGTTAAAATATGGCACAAATCTCAACCGGTTGCCACATGGCACCTACATGCTCCAGTGTATACCCTTTCTGAGCTTTCTGCTGTAATTGCTTTGATGGAGTATGCCCCAAGGGATCATCATTTACAAAGCTGTTTGATCCTAACAAGCAGTTCAGCTTTTGATAAACCAGGATCAAAAGTTCACAGTAATCATCTCAAGTTAAAAGAATGCATGTAAAGGTATGCCAGTTTATAACAAGCACACAGATGTCTAAATATAATCATTAAATAATTAAGAAATGTAAGTAGCTTCCGGAATTGTTAGCACACATGAAAGATTGTAGAATTCATAAGAAGCAGCATTAAAATATGTAGATTAAAAAGAGCATTCACTCAGAAAAGGCTATATTTATTCACTTTCATTCATGTTGCAAATGAAATTTTAATTTTATAAACACTGAAATTAATCTGCAGGAAACTTCCCACATTAACATAACCAGCTGGAGAAAAAATGAAAAAAGAAAGGCCCCTGATTATGAATACTTATGATGGAACTGCTATAGTCTTAAGTTTTTAAGCACTGTTTTTAAACACTAAGTATGTGAGCCATACTGCTTCTATGATTTCTTATCTGTACTCAAGAGAATATAATCAGGTGATTGGTGTAACAAATAAAAGTAGTACAAAGATTATAAAATGTCTACAAGTGCAACATTTTGCTTAAATGCATCTGAATTTTATTGCTTAGTATTATACCCAGCATGGGAAGGAATACCTTTGAAAATGATAGACTTCATAAAGAGACCCAAAATACCTTTCCTTGTCTCTACTGGATAAGCTAGGGTTGGTAATTTATATGAGAAAAATATGACTCATATGACTTGTGTGTTCAACTGTATCTCATTTCTATTTCAAGTGGATATAAAACTTTGGTGGCTAAGAATACTGAAAAATCTGCAGTATCATGTAGGATTATTTTAATAATATTGCTTATTACTATTATCACAATCAAATAAATACTGTGGAAATTACAATTAATATCTCAGTCACTATTGTATTGTAATGCTTGTCATTCCAATTCTACAGCCAGGACCCAACAGTGTATCTGGATTCCACTAATTCCACCAATGCAACCAGGACTCTGGCCCTCATCCTGCTCTCTCCATGGTGCTGAAAACTGACTTGGGATGAATATTCCCTATCCTTCAGAGCAGGGTGATAGCCTTTGGCTGATGCAGGACCTGCAGGAAGGTGGTGAGGGTCTGTCTTTTCCCAGTTCTGCTGGAGAAAGCCACGAAACCCAGTGGAACTATACCATGGAATCCTGGGCCCCTTTCACACTACACACTTAAAGCATTATGATTTCACTTTAACAGCCAGGGTTACATCCTATGGAATTCTGGTTTTTGTTTTTGGTTTAAGGAGGGGCATTTAGAATTCTCAGCCACAGAACTCTAGTGCCTCACCATACTACAAGCCCCAGGATTCCACAGGAGGCAGCCATGGCAGCTACAGTGGACTGACAGCACTATAATTGTGTAGCGTGAAAGGGCCATTGGCCTATAGATGCACAACTACCAACAGACACTTAGTAATTGTTCAGCTGGAATAGCAAGTGAAACGAATCCATCATAAGATGCACTCAGCCAAAATTCTATTGAAATGCTTTACTATACTTCAGACACATTGATATAGTTCTGTACAACTGGATGTAGAGTAAGGAAAAAGAGAGAGCACAAATCTAATCAATTATGAAAGCTATCATACCCTGTTTCACTTCTGCTGGGCCTACAGCTACTGGCATATGACTTTTGCATTCAGCATCTGATAGAGAAATCTATCTCACATCTATGTGCAATGGGACAAATTTTAATACTCTCTCAACATGGCAGGCTTTGAGCCTCTTTTGGCATACTCCTTTGTAGGCCATACCTCAAGTTTATCTCCGAGGGCAGGTCAGTGAGATCTGAAGAACAATTTTCATGTTGGATTTCTCTTCCCCATCCATTCTCAATCACATGCATATTTTAGTCTAAATATCTTCTAATGCCAGATTCAAAAAGAGAAGCAGCATGAGGAAGTAAAGGCATATTTGAAAATGGCACAGTGTCCCACTCAAATGCTGTGAGAGTGATGAAACATTACTGAATAATGATCAGAAAAATAAATGGGAAACTATAAGAGACCTGAAGGATGACACAAAAATAGTGTATACTTAGCTACAACCTGAATAAAATGTACACTAGATCATTACTTGACATTGAAAAGACAAAATGGTCTTGTAATGGCTACCAAGGTGAAATAGTAGATATTTAATTTACATTTACAGATCAGACCAAAAGATCATCCACTATGGCTAATAACATGGCTACTGGTTATTATGTCTGGAAGATTCTGGAGTTGTAATCCAAAAAAATATATTCTTCAACCTCTGGAAACAGATGAATACATGAACACTTGAGATCATGTCCTTTGACTGCCTCACAGGGTCTATTTATGCCAACTTAAGTTCCATTTAATTCACCGGTGATTGGTTCACCTAAAGTGGACAGAAAAAATCACTGCAGTTTTCCTCAAGATTGCATGCTCCAGATGCATAGAACTATACTTCTTTGCATGGCCAATGGTGATGGGAATTATAATCCAATACCTCTACAATGTACAGGGGTGGGGAAAGACTATGTTATTGTTCTTTCCTTTGAAAACCTATCTCAGTTAAAGGTTTGACATGTGGCCTATATTTTTCAGGGAAAGGAGAGGACAAGTGCAGATAGAATACCATGGACTGACAATGTGAAGGACCCCTCTTTGAAAACTCAAAAGGAAGATTTAGTGGCACACCTGGGGAACTGGGAGGAAGTAACTAATCTGCAAATGACCAGCTCTGAAACCCTCATGTCTCTGAATCACTGCCAAGATTGGCAGAACGTTACTGTGAGGAAGACAGCACACTGTTTTAGCATAGCCCTCACTATCGGTAGATATCACTGAAGAAAAGGGCAGGATTAAAAATAGCACCGAATAATAGAGGAAAGAAATATGACCTGAAACACACACACACAAGTATATTCAAATACTTCCAAAGTCAAAGAAGTGAAATTGGTTGTTTTGCATGCTATAGCTTTTAAAACACAACCCATTCACTTGTTTTTAAAACACAACCCATTCATCTTGTTTTTTTTTTTTTTGGAAGAATTTATACTGCAATGTTTTATACTGTTACAGAACCATTGCAGATGATTATTTTGTAACCGCCAAAACAACAATGGATTCAGAATGAAGCACGGGAAGCTTTATTTTAATCCTGATCATATAAAGATGATGGAATGAAAGAGGAATTGTCTTTTAAAATAATGATGTGTGTGGATTGCTTTGGAAGGACAGATTGTTGAAGAACACATATTTTTGTGGTTATTTATTCATCTTTCTTCCTGGATAATCGTGGGGGGGGGACTGGCATGTGTGAGGGTGTCACCTATTTCCCGCAAGCCATTACATGAAGGATTCAATTTATTCAAGTGGCATGGAATTAAACCACAGCTTTTTATCTTAGATATACTTTCAAAAATTAAACTGAATTTCTTACCTTTCCTTGTAGTAAAGAAGAGTTTTCCATTCATTTTAGCTGAACTTGGCTGTAAACTATAAACCCTGATCATCTAACATTGGGTACACGCTGTGCCGCTGCATGCATGCGTACCTGTTCCTACCATCCAAAATGACCCAGAGTTTAAAAAAACAAACAAACAAAAAAAGCAGGCATCACTAAGATGGGGATTTCAGGTTGTAAAGATCTTTCTTCCTCCTCTCAAAATGCAGCATGCAAACTTTCACAAAGATATTTTCATCATCTAGCACTTCATAACTATTTCAGGAATGTTACTGCAACAAGCTAAACCCAGAAAGGGCACCTCTATCTAAGACATTATCCCCACCCACTGGGCACACAAAATGAGAACACACACTTTCTAATTTCAGAAAATATTACAGACAATCTTCTCTTTACTAGGTGACACTGCCAAGCTATTTTCAAATACATACTGCCAAACACCTTGAAATCCCACATCCTATTTTATCTTATGCTTTTCTTAACTTTTCACAGCAATAAACATCCTAATAACTTTAGTAATTAGAGCTCACTTACCTGGAACGTATAAAACCGAGTACCATTCGGCGGATGGACCTTAGAGGACCCAGAGACAGTGTTCATATCAGAGAAAATCATTTCTGCTCACAGACACAATACAATCCACAAGGAGCTACAGAAAGAGGCAGAGCAGAGCACTCTGCTTACAGACAAATCTTTCCATATATCGCACAGGAGCTACTGTATAAAATGACATCTGCCCCATCCATACAGGGAGAAGAGTGACAGCATGTATATCCCCCATGCCTGAGAGCCTAGTGCAAGAAAGTCATCAGTTAACAACCTGAATTCTTAGGAAGAAAATAAAAATAAAATGCCAGGGAAATAAAAGCAAGACTTTGGCTCTTAATTTTTTTGTTTAAAAAGAAGAGCCAGAACAACATACAGTGAAATGTAGCTGGTGCAGAATCTGGCAATGGTTTGGACCCTGCCCATCTGTTCTCAATGATAATCACCTCCCTCCTCTACAGACTAGCAGAGTGATTATGCTAAGCATCCCAGTTAACCGTTAACACACAGCTTAGTTGCAAGCAAGCATGGAGAGTGTAAGACAGGAGACCTCTTCTGACTAATCTGAATCATATCATACTTAATACTCAGAGATGTGGATGACAAAAAACAATTATATTAGCATAATAGTTTATTGCTATTATAATTTACTTCATAATCTGTAGATATATGTGTCTCTCTCCATTGACTGCACAATTTATTTTGTCTTCCATTCAGAATTATTGCCTATTTGTAAGAAAAGACTGTGATCTAAGGATAAGAACTCTGAGACAAAATTCTTGCCAGATTTTAAAAAAAATCTTAAATGATTCCATCATTTCTTAAACAAAAATAGCCTGGGAAACAATATTATTCACACGGTTGACTTTGTTAGATATTTGCTGCCCTCTGGTCTAATCATTTTCAAGACAAAAGTACAATAGAGGAGCAATGAACTGGCAATAACAGTAATACATTATTTTGATTACTAGGTGTTTGTCACCATCCCTATTACTAAAGGACAAATTCATAGCAGCAAGCATTTCTATGGAGCAAGTAGCAAACATTCATTACACTGCTTGTTCTCTGTCCTACACATACTTGACTATGTTCTGCAAACAGGAAGGTAATAAAAATCAACTCACATTTCCTTGGAAAGAGCCAAAATGTTTCATTTGCACTTAATTGAGATGTGATGCTTCAAGAGAAAAATAAAAAAGAAACCTCTGGTAGGAAATATATTAGGGTTTATAATCTCATATTTATAGTGACACAAATTGTTGTTTTAATAGTAGACTGTATCAGTCAATGGCAAAACAGCTTATGAAATGCATGTTTAGAGAAGAAATCTACCAAGAGAATCCTTCAGATATGATTTTGAACAATTTCAGTATTTTTAGGAAAACCTGTAACATGATGTCTCAGGAAAAAGGTTCCCAGAGCGGTTCCCATATTCCCACATGAACATAGATGCATTCTTGTATAAATTCTGTACCAGCTTTCACAGCTGTCAACATTGTGTTATGGAATATGTGGTAAAGAAGGGAAATCCTCCAGGATTCCACTCCTTCTCTAATGTTTAGCTCCTAATCCTTCAGGTCAGACATACAACATTAATCTCATCAGCAATATTTCTTCCAGAAGACCTAGCCCAGCCAAAATGGTTACATCTGAAACAGATCTTAGAGCCAGTTTAGCTTAGTAGCTAGAGAGCTAGTAGTTCAATTCCATGCTCAGCAAGTTAATCCAACATAGATGCTGCAGATGGAAACTCACATGGGAGGGCCAGTCATAAAAGTATTTTCCAGATGGTTGATAATTGAGAGGGGAGGATCTCTACATTGGGAGTCATCCATTTTAATTCTGTGAGTTTTTTGTTTTGTTTTGTTTTTTACTTTATGCACCTGTACTATTTCAGGATAACGATAGTTGACAGATATTAAAATTCTGCTAAGAGTGAGAAGCAACCTGAACAATTAAAGCAGTTAGCTAGGCAGGGCATTTTCTCCTCAACATGCTAGCTTATGAACAGGAAGGAAGCTAATAATCCAATCCTTCCTGTTATAAAGCAGAAGGTGGAGAAGCTCCATTCTCATTGCAAAAGCAAGACCAGAAGCAGAATGTGGCAAAGACCATGAACTGCGAATAAAAAAATTAGAGGAAAACTGAAGAAGGACACTAAAGTAATCATCAGATCAAAATACAACCTTAAGAACATCCCTGTAAAATTTAAGGATAATGTAAAAAATATATTTTCCCTATTAAACCTAATTAGACTGGGACCCAGAAGAACTGTGGACTGAAACCAGAGACATTATGAGGGAAGAATTCAAAAAGGCACTACCTGAAGCCAAAACAAAAGAAAAGCCTCACTGGATGACAGATGAAATTTTTCAAACTGTTACGGACAGATGAGAAAAGTTGAGAAAAATAGCATCAGAACCCTGAGTGCAACTGTTCTCCAACTTGTGCACTAGGACAAAGAAAATTTCTATAATAATCAATGCTGAGAAACAGAAGATGACTGGTGGCTAGTGGAGGAGGAGGACCAGAGGCAATTTTTTAAAGGGCTGTGTGACCTGATTAGAAGTGCTAAGAGTGAAAGTTCCCCTGGAAAAAAAGTGCTTGAAGTGGGAGGAGGGATTGAAGAAACTCACAAATAATAAAATCCATGAATGTCCAACCCCTGCTCCCCCCTGCTGGAAACCGTCCTATCTCAATCTGGGCCACAAGCCAGAGCTAGCAGCTGCACAACTGATAACCAGGAGATAACAAAGATAACGTTACAAGCAAAGAAACAGAATAACTCAAAATCAGTCACTTACTTTTACTCAGTAGGCAAAAGTTCAAAGGCACAAATAGGGTCCAACAGAACCCAAAGGCAGACTAAAATAAGACCAGACTCAACACGATCCAAGAAATACAACCAGGAGGCAGGAAGATCAGATGAGTTCTGACAACTCCTGGAGGGCAAGGGCAGTGCCTATATTGGTGAGCAACTTAACGCAGCTGCTGCCCAACTAATTGCTGCCTCCTATAAATCCTTTGAGACTGGCACAAGTTCTCCCTTTGCTGTCTACACTCAGCAAAGGTAGGCATAAGTAAGCTGTTTTCTGTATCAGAAGGAGCAAGGCTGTCTGCTAGAGTTGGCATTGCACTTTGTTCTGGATTAGTGGTTCTGTAACTTCCCCCTGTTCAGTAGGTACTGGCATCCCTCCTGTTTCAGTCTCTGAGTAGGAGTCCATTTCCATGTTCTGGAAGCAGGGCATGGCAGAAACAGGAAATGTCACAGATGATGCTCCTTCTCCTAACACACATGAAGTATTTTGAATCAAGTTCAAACATGGTTTTCATGCATGTACTACTACTGATAACTGCCTATTACATACACATACCCACACACACACACCCCCAAACACATACATATACACACACATTATATACACCACATAAGGATATTTAAGAGATATAAGATGGATAATATACAGTCCCACAATGTATAATATGTTTTATGTTATATATCAAAATATGAAGACCAGGTATTCTTGACAAGCATGAAGCAAGGAAGAATCAAACACAGAAGGATGTTCCAAACTGTTTTGTTAGGAAAATTTATTTTAAACAGAAAATTTATTTTAGAATTTTTTAATCAGCTCTATTATCTGTTAGATGAAGAGTGTTAACTTTCATGGCCAAAACAAAGCATCTTAAAATGCCTTTTTGACCTTTTCATTTTACTACATAAAAAATACAAGAAACATAATGCTCTGTTATCACATATTGATCCCTCCACAGTGCCACAGTGACAAAACCTTAGAAAGAACCATTCAGAACTTTGTGATTGATACACATAGATGCAGAAGATTATCCAAATACTGATACTCTCTAAGAGCCTGGGTTATTCAATTTCTCAACCCAAAATCATATATATGGCAGAGTAAATCAAATCCAAGCCCTCTAAGCCACTTTAAGATATCACAGTTTCAATGGGAAGGTAAGATAAAAAAGAAAGAGATATATTTTTACTCATAAACAGGAAGACTATGAAAGATAGCCTCCAGTTCCACAAAATAATTATATACAGATGCAGTCTCTAGGTCATGTATGAGCTTTACCATGTAAATGTCTCCTTAGGACAGTGAATTTGAAGGGAGAGTCTAAAATCCAGCTAGAAGTACTTAAACCCAGCCTCTCAGGAGGCACAGCAAGATTGCTCAATATGAGAAAGTATTCAGTCAATCAACAACACTTCCTTGGGGCTATCTCTTTCCAAGGATTCACAGCACTTTGTAACAGATGCTTTTGGACTACACCTTCCCTCAAAACACAAATGACCATAGATGTAAATGCATATCTGAAGTTATCCTATGTATTGCAACAAAGTAAGGCAAGTATTTAAAATATTTAAGAAAAGTATTGGCTAATAAAACTTACAGAATTCTAAGAATTAGATAAAATGACTGTGATGTTAAAAGGGAAATCACGAACAAACAAGTGGAACCCTATTGAAGATTACATTTTAAGTGGTAAAATGATTTAATTTGAAATTTGAATAGGGTACTGATAACCTAGCAGGTTCTTAACTTGGTGATAAAGGTTATTTAATCCAAATAGATCAGTTTACTTGATAAAATGCTACTGTTAAATTGTTTTTTAAAGTTACAGAAGAAATGAACAATGAATTTGAATCAGATTATAAAGATAAACCGAAAAGTTAACTGATACATTACATGACAGACATACACATAGCAGAAGATATCACAAGGCTAATGTAAATTTAACAGAACTAATTTAAGCAAATAAAGTGAGGATTAATATGGACGACGATGATAAACTGAACTATGGGGACATAAGGAAGTGCTATGAAGAGAAAAACAAAAACACAATATATGGAGAAATTATAAGCTTTAAATTGACAAATTTAACAAGAATCTTATGAGACTACAATTAAACACAATAATATAAACTGGTTGAATTTAAGATATTAATATATAATATATAACTTGATGATATATATAATATAAAACTCGAGAATTCATTATGGCATCAGTCTCTCTGTCACTAGGATGATACACATAGAAAATCATTGGTACTTACTACAGATTCAGGAAGCATTCTTGGTATTCTGATTCAGATAGAGATGGACATATTCAATAGGCTATGCTCTCTTAGTTATGTATGTATAGCTATTGTTCAGTTATCTTAGATATGAATGGTACATTGTATTTATCAATATGTTTATTCTCTTCAGTTGATGATTTTTTCCTTCTTTTTTATGTTTTGTTTATGTCACAATTTTATGCCAAAGAATATAATCTAATAAAGATTTTTTTAAAAAAAATAAGAAAAGTAATGTGTTCTCTTCATTATGTTCAACCTCTTGCATGCTACATCACTTAATTTTGATGTCGTCAATATTTTCATATTTTCTAGTGATTTGATCTTCTATATTGTTTTGTCTCCAATTCATATTGCCTATATTCTCTTTTAGGCATATAGAAAAGGAGAATTGAGATACTTTATTCACATCTTACTTTTTACATTCTGTGCTTCATTGTAACATTGCTGAATGATAAATCTGTCCACTTCTATTTTTCTGTGGGTCATTGTTTCAAACGATAGTTTGTTTTGTTCCATTTCCGTATCAGTTTGTGGTTTATTTATTTTTTGAAAAAATCCACATAAAAATTTTTATGCATTAGTCTTCATGGATGCATTTTTATACAAGTTTCTGTAAATTTATGTACTTCTGCTAGCAGCTTTCTCTTCTATAAAATGTATATTTTATATGTTGTTATTGATATAGACATTTCTTTAAGCACCTTCCCCAATTAATTCAGTTATGTATATTTTGTTCATAAAAGTGTATCATAAAAATCTGAGAACTACAAGTAGTAAAAGTAAACTGTATTCCAGTATATACACTGATGCAAAAAGCATACATTTAATAATTGAAATAAAAACTAAGCAAAGTTCTCTTCTACTTTTCTTTCACATTGGGTTGTCATTCTTGCAAACTCTCAGTCATATTGAAATAACCTCAAAAAGTTAGAATGATTTCCATTTTTAAAGATCAATATAAGTCTACATATTTAGAAAATATGCATAAGGATCAAGCAAAACTTATACAAAAAGAACATATTTGTGGGAATGTGAATTTCCAAGTTAAAAACTAAGAAACACTATAATTATATTTTGAAGAGTATATGACTCAAGAATCAGAATGCTACTAATAGTCTCATAAGAACATGTAAAACATGTGCAAGTTTTAAAACCCTATATTACAAACATTTGTAATATCCAACTGCTTGAGAAGGTAATTTAACCCCACAATTCTGAATTTGGTTACAATCTGTGGGATGTGTAAATCTTGACAGAAAGTTAACTCATAAACTTTTCCAGCCAGCTTTTTAAGAACAGCTAATAGTTTATCTACATTTATGTGTGTGTAAAAAGGGAACACTATAAATTTTCTTATAGATTCTCTCCTTTAACTGATTTCAAAATAAGACATTTTTGCTACGGCTGTTTTTATGTTTTGTCAGAATGAAGTCTCAGTGCCATTCATTTATAAATATTTTCTTCTCATCATTCTATTACAATACTTTGAACAACTTATAGTTTCTTTATAATATACCATAAAGCAGATTAATAAACATGACCAATAAAAATGAAGCAGAGCAGCCAAATAATTAAAAGGAAGAATTCAATAAAAAGAAGTGCAGAGTCATGGAAATAAAGTAATCTTTACAGCCCTGTACACAGGATGGAGCAAATGGGTGTACTACCAGCCCAGAGCTGTGCTTTGCTTCCCGCAGGATTTTTTTTTTAAAATGTCTTTTATATTTGAGACATGACAGAAAAATGGCAGCCTCCATTTAAACAATTCACCACTGTTCCTACAGCAGTGATAGAGCAAAAGGCAATGCATTTGAAGGTGATCTATTAATATTCAGGTACTTTCACATAGGAAGAAACTCTCCTTAAGGCAATTTAGTGCCAGACTTTTTATGGCTTTAAATGTCAGCATCTGAACTTTGATTTAAGCTCAGAGTCAACTAATAGGTGGCTTGCTAGCAGTGTAACCTGTTCTGCTGGTCACAGATAATTTGATGGCCACATTGTGGGCCAGTAAAAATGTCTGAACAGCTTCAGAGGTAGTTTCATATCCACCAAGATATATCAAGACGGTATAGAAAATGCTCTTTTACACAAACACTGGTAGACTGTCCACTGGATGTCTTTAAACAGAGGTTGGATAGGCACTTTTCAGGAGTGCTTTAGTAGTGAATTCCTACATTGCAGAAGGTCAGATGAGATGGCATTGCAGCGCTTTCCAGATCTAAGTGTTTATAATTCTATGGTCTCATGTACAATTTAGTTGAACTCAAAATGTAGTGCATTCTTATTTTTTTAAAAAAGGTTATTTAAAGCAAGAATAGAACTATACAGCTCTGTAAATGTTGTCAGACTGCAACTCTCCTCAGTATTAGTCAGCAATGACAATAAACAGGTATGCTGAGAGCTTCAGTCCTAGAACATTTGAAAAGCCACATGATTCCCACCCTTGCTTTAAAAAGTGATTATTGATGTTAAGCACCACTAGGTCACATCTGCTTAATCATTCCTTTGAATGTTGATCAGGCAGTTATTCAAGTTAGATTAAATGTGTCAACTACATCAGTATGTAACATTAATACCTAACTTTATATTAGACATTTGCAAACATCAATATTTTTCTATAGCATAATCTACCTTTGTTAAATAGACTGGCATACTAATATGCACCAAAATAATACTTCCTTACTCAGTGATGAAAAATAGTTCAATAGCTATACTCCTTGGAAGGAAGAAATGCCACCACACTTCTGTACAAGAAAGTTATCCATTTTAGGCCAGAAAAAGGAACAAACCTGATGAGTGCAATGATATATATCATATTTGGAAGCAACCAGATATGACAGTCTATTTTCACATTGCTTTTTCCCTTGGAATGGTCATTTTAAATGACCCATTCTTCCTCTACAAAGGACAAAATAACCAATAATCTGTAAACCATAAAACAAAATCTCATTTTCTAGCTCTGGGGACACAGACATTGCAAAACATGATCTACACAAAAAAAGCTCTTTTACTTGTTCTGCAGGGAAAAAATTAATAGCTGGCTGCTCTTTCTTAACTACATAAAAGAAAAATAATGGGACACAGGTTTTTTTTTTAATGCTTTGATTTCTACAGTGATTTGTCTGTGCAAGATAAAAGGCATACATTTTTCCTTACAGTGTTCACAATACGACAGGATGAAACATTATTATCCACTAACCACTTTGCACAGAAAACTACTGTCCAAATAAATAAGAGCGAAAGTGAACATTCTTGAATACTCAGACCAGCAAAGCAAAAGATGATTCAATTCAATTTCTTGCTAGATATGGAGCAAAAATGAAGACAAATCAATACCCACTGGAGGACTCTTGACCCTTGTAATGATTAATGTAACAATGGAAACAGTTGGTGACAAAAGGAATGAACTTTTGCTGTGCAAATCCAGATGGTTCTCTCCTTCTCTGCTATTAGTTTGCTGCTTCTTTAACATAACCTCAAGAATGGCATTGCAGCTGATGGTACTCCCCACAGACATGGGCAACACAGAGCCTGTAGTTCATGTCTGTAAAATTTAACTGCATGTTGTCAAAGAGCTGCATTTTGTTTAAATTTGGCACCAAAGTTTAACAGCACAGCAACAACAATTTAAAAAGCTGATTTATTTTTTTTTTACTTTATAACAAGGTACTCCAGGAAAACACACTTTGTTTTCAAACTAGTTAGTGCTCCCACAAAATTGTTTCAACTTAAAAACTAGGTGCATTATCTCCTTTCTTCTTGTTTTTTCCACTACCATCAACGTGCCACTAAGTTCTCCTTCCCTCCCACAGATGGAAATTCCCTGCTCCTACCACAGAGTTTTGTGTTATCTAGACAGCAGGTAACTCATTAGATCTGCTTTAGTCTCTTAACTTTAGAAAATTTATCCAGTCAGCTGATCTACTACTTAAGCTACTGTACTTGCTCTTTAGTACTACCTCAAACTCTTTTTTTCCTTAAGATACTTGGCAACTATACTCACACTTAATGTAAGACCAAAAGTTATATTCCTTCACTGTATGAGCAGCAACAATCACGGGGCCATTTTGTTTATCCACCCAAAAGAATGAGCTGTAAACCACAAAATAGATGCTGTATCAATGACCCAGAAGGCACTGCACACACAGAGACAGTAGTATCCATTTTAGACATTACAATATAGGTTCAAATCAGAAGATTTAGGAAACATCATTTCTTCCTGATAAATGGGATGAAAAAATGTGAATCTGAAAGAACAAAAATTGGGAGGGGGGAAAAACTGGTAAATTTATCTACCCAGGCAGAGGGTTTCGAGTACTTAGCTCTTAAAAGTCTTGGCATGAATCTCTCTGTACTCTATGTTTTTGTTTCTGAACTAAGAACCTTTCTGCACTACACCGTTATAGTGCTTTTATTCTACTTTCAACCTCCTGTGGAATTCTGGGGTTTGTAGTTTATTGAGGCCAAAGAGCTCTTTGGCTGAGAATTCTAAAGACCCCTCCTTAAATTGCAAACCCCAGGATTCCATAGGAGGTTGAAAGTGGAATAATAGCATTATTACAGTCCAGTGCGGAAATGGCCTAAGGCTGCTACTAGGGATGTGAAGAAGTCTTGAAATATTTACATCCTCAGTGAAAAAACTGCATCCTAAAACTTGAGGAAGAAGAGAATAGCCTCAAGATTCTTCACCATTTGGATCTTTGGGATTTTTTAAATTCCAAATGTGTGTAAAATATGTTTTGACAACAGAAAATTTGCTGTCCCTGGAAAAAAAGTGGTACTTTGCATAGGAGACAGTGTATTTTGTGCAAAATACACTGATTCTTACACAGAAACATTGCTTTTACACAGAAAGCCTGTTCTCTATACCCCAAAGCACATTTTCTGCTTAGGAATCAATGTACATTTTACAAGTTGCATACATTCCCTCAATTTGTGTAAGTACACTGATTTCTGCACAGAAAATACACTTCCTGGGCAGAAAACATGATTTTTGCACAAAAATCAAAATTTTACACATGAGTCAGCAAAATAAATTTCCTTTTTTGCAAAAATATTGCATTATACATAGATAACATACTTTTCCCCCCAAGCGTATTTTCTGCATAGAAAAACTACATAAATTTTGGAAGTCCCAAAGAAGAAATAGTGCTCAAAAACTACACAGAAACTATAGTATTTTTGTGGACAGTGAAGAAAACTTATTCTGTGGCAATGAAATAAGCAAAGATTTAGTTCCCTACTTGCCATCTAGGCAAATTTTTCCACCCTGAAATGTCCTCATTTTGAACCATGTATGGCAGCATGGACCTATTCATGCTGGGAACTGATACAGCAAGTGACCTTTGTTATTGTTCCTGGATGATAATTTTGTTCTGTTCATTTCTGGATAACAAATTTTACAAGTTTCTTTACAGATGAGGTATTACAACAAAAGTGATATAAAGCAAAATGAGAGATTATCTGTCCCTAGATAAGAGGAACAATGGGTGTAAATGAAGATCGAGTACTATTAAAATGCAGCAAGCCTTTTTCATCCTTTGAAAAGTTTAAGGTAAAAAAAATCAAGACAGTTTATAGATATAAAAAACATGTTACATTATTAAATATATTTACTTATTTAAGCATCCCTTTTCTTGCCTCTTTTTAATTTCTAAAAGTGAACCATGATGTAATTTCCTAAAAAATTGAAATGAAAAGCATTTAAAAAGCCAAAGTTTACATTTTAGTAAAAAAGGATAAGTAACAGTATGCATAAAATATCTATTACATGTTGAATTTGTAACAGAACTCAAAAGCTTTTTAGTCATATGGTTTTCTGAAACATTAATACTAATCTCAACTGTGTATGAAAGATGCAAGAAAAGAAAAAAACTAGCATATTTTAAGATGGCTACTGATTTACAATTTACAACCCACATGTTAGAATGTAAAAACCAGCAGCATTTCACTCACTTTAATGATGATAGTTCATTCAAAAGCTGTTCATTTTCAAGTGTTCAGATACAAATCATTACTGCTTAACATGGAGGAGCATGTTGTCACAAATGTATTTCCCTTTTCCCATATAAGAGTTAGAAATGATGTACCACAGTTGTTACTCTAAGTGAAATGAAGACAGACAAGTTCAGATCTTCAGCTTTAATGGTTTGTCCTCCATAAATATATAGATACAGCAAGGTGCTTTACATTGTATCCCTTCAATTTTGGCTACTCAAAAGCAAAATGTTAGGCTGGAAGAATTTGGTCTGATGTCTCTCAATGGAATTCTTGGTTAAAGGAAATCCAAGCCTCCCCAGTCTTAGTCTAACCCTGTAGCCACATTGGCTCATATTTCTTCAGCTTTGCAAGCAGGATTATAGTTCTTGCTTTAAAGTGAACAGCTGCTTTGTGCTCAAAAAAACCTGTATGCTTGCAGCAGGTTCAATGGCTGTCTCTTTGGCATGGGGCTTCAGGCTCACACAAAAAGTCAAACAGAAGTTCCCAGAATGGCTGCTACCAATGACTCGTGGACAATCAGAAACCATGACAATTCAAGAGAAGTTCTTAGTTTTTGTCAGCTATCTTGACTGTCATTTTCTTCATCTCTCCTCCACTATGGAGTTAGGAAAACTGTGGAAATGGATGTAGTAGAAGGTTGGCACTAAATGAAAATCTTGGGTTAGGGCAGAGCTTGGAAACATTATTTTTTGAATTACAGATTTCAGAATTTGGTAGCCAATATGGCCATGGTAACTGAATAATTCTGGGAGCTGTGGTCTAAAAAAGTCACAGCCTCCAAAGCTCTGGCAAAGGGAATTGATTTGGTTTAGCTCATAATGGCCCATAATGGCTTGAAGGTTTCCAAGTTGTTTCTTCATTTCCACCACACCCCTAGTTCCCAACATTCACTGTCAGTGGTCACCACAGTGTACAGATATTTGCTACAAAATACAGCTCAAATCTTTAATGTTCCAACCTAGTGAATTAATGGAGTTTCATTTCCCTAAGACTTTCTCTTTTTCTCCTTCATTGTTAAATAAGTTAAATGTTTCAATGGTCATGAAAGCAGTGGATCATATCCAACAGACAGAACACTAGGAAGAAGCAGTGACTAATGAGCCAGCAATTTAAATAAAATCTGTGATACTAATATAAGACTGTAATGACTCACCCATTCTCCCCCCCACCATTAGTCCACAGCAGTGTCATTTGCTTTAGTCAGAACACACATAGTGAACAGATGAATTTGGGTTTAGATTAATTAGCAGTTCTCTTGGCTAAGATATAGTACAGTTATGTTAACCAGCTGAATTAATGATGTTTTGTTTTATTTTTTAATCCTCAAGGTTTTACTTCTGCTATTTGGCTCCTTCCTCTAAAACTGCTCTAATTCTCCAAGATAGATCTTTGCAATACATTCTAACACGCATTATTTGATCCCAGAGGGATCAAATGGGGGGGCACTGTTATACCATTTTTTAAATCTAGAAAATGATCATCTCCCTAACGACTGCTGTATGGAAATTGGCATAGGTTATCAGCAGCAAACCTAAGAACCAAAGCATAAGAGAATATAAAGAGCATGGAGAAGGCTTACCTAGTCCAAAATTCTGTTCACATAGAAACTGACAGATTGTCCAGAAGGCAAATGGCCTAAAGTCTGCATGGATTGTTATTGTTAAAAAGAATATTTACTTACTTTATTTATATTTACAATGTATTAATATTTACAAATGTGCATATCAACTACATATTTAAACCAATGCAACAGTACCTATATTAACATTTTTCTAGTGAAACATTTTAACTTCCTAGTGGGACATTTTAATTGTACTTATGAGGCTAATATTTTATCTTCTTTGTTCATAAAAGACTGGTATCTCCCATGATTGAGAACTGATGGAGATTGAAGTTACAGAGAATCTTTATTTGCTGTTCCTCAGGAGTAAGCCTCTCTGATCTTAGTGAGATTTATTTCTGAGTCATGGGTGGGAAGCATGGGGACCTCTAGATGTGGACTGCAACTGCCAACCACTGTAGCCAAATTGTCAATAATTAGGAATGCTAAGAATTGCAGTCCAGCAACATCTGAAAGGGCCACATAATTCCCAACCCTGATCTAACCATGGATGGAAGAGATCAAGTTGTAAGGCTGTAGACTGATCCACAATTAAGTTGTTCAAGGTTGCCATCTGCAGGCTCCATTAAAGATAAGACTGAGATACTTCTGAATTGTTTTCTAAGTTCCACTCAAGTCAGTTGCTTATGTACAGAACTGAGACCCTGAAACTCCCAAATGGATCAATCAAGACATTGAATTGATGCCTTTTCTACATAAAGAGTGATCTGTATTTCTTTGGTGAGGGAAATCTCTCAGAGGATACAGGCAATGGTGAGACCGAGCCGGTGGCAAGAATGACTAGTGGCAAAAGTGGATAAGGCACCCCATTATCTCTTTCTACTTCTCTCTCACTTTCTATCATCTCTTTCTCACTGCCATGAAAGAGAAAGTTTGCTCTTTCCAGAGTTATAAACTAATCACTTGGAGAGAGCTTTTAAAATTAGACCAGGGACAGCATGAAATTGTAGAGTTGCAGTAGCTCACTCTTGCTCTATATTGTGATAAAGAAGCTTCCTTAATGGTAGCTTAGCTGGTGGAGTACCACAGATTGTCTACCTGCTTAGGGACATAGCACTTTGAAGTTCAGTGTCTACAAGAGAAGGGAAAGGTAGAATTTTGGCCAAGCTTAAAATTTCACACAGACACCCAATACATACAAAGAAGAGATGCTTAGACATAGAAAAACTGAAGGAATGCTTGGTATGGAAAAGAGTAGGACTAGAGGGAAAGGACAGAAGAAACATGGGAACTGAGAAAGGAAGTACTGTGCTCAGATACATAAAAGGGTTCCCATATTTTTATAGCAGGACCATGAAGGCTTTAATTGTTTATCATATAAGCTATACTTGTTGAAGTACCTTTTCTATACAATTTTTAAAGTTGCAGGAATTCTATCCACTTCTGAGAAAGGACCTCCAGGGACAGTCCTCCAGAATATTCTGGAATCGCTTCTGTACGCCTCTGTTTGGAATATGATTGCCAGGGTTCACCATTATTATAGCTCTCTTGAACCTAGACTGTCCTTGGAGAGTCTGGGCAAGTAGGAAAGGTCTTGCCCTGGTGGATCTTTTATATAGAAATGCCTCAAAGTAATTGATGGAAGGTCTGTGAGGAAAAGATCTCATTCAAATGGATCTTCTCTGCTCTCATACCTAGAGGTGGCCAGTGGCTTCCATGTCATATGTGCAGTGAATCCCCTGTGGGTTTTATTCCTGTTCAAAAGGAACTATGGGAAGTGCTGAACCGAATCATGGAAATAGGTCCAGAACCTTGGATAGCTCCTTTAATGTCTGCAATAAAATAGAATTGATTCACTGCATTTCCAACATGGAAGTGACTGGCCACGTGCCCACATCTGAAAAAGTATGATTAGGCCTCTGCATGGAACACTGTCATCATCTATTGCTTGAGGTATATGATGGAAAGGAGGAACATGTTCCCCCTCTTCCCCTGTAAAAGATCTAGTTAGTTGATTAAATATCTGTTTCAACACTTAACATTCTTTCTGCCAATGATGGTAAATCTATGGCAGCATGGTGTAGTAGTGTGAATGTTGGATTTGAACTTCAGGAGATCATAGTCAAAGCCCCATTCAGCCATAGAAACCCTCTGGTTGACCATGGGCCATTGCTGGCATGTAGAATTGCCCTGTAAAATTCTAGCACTAGCCAGTCTATTAGGTAGTAAGACACAAATGGTGACAAGGCTGCTGCACTTTTAATAACTGCGGAAGAGAAGAAATCTCAGCAAGAGTTGCTTAGATAACAAGCTATGCCTCCTGGATTTTCAACTTTTACACAACAAGGTGAACAAGCTCTGCTGTCTTTTGTATCTGGCACCTCTCTGCTCCTTGGCTCCTGATTCAACAGCCTTGCAAATCTTCCTTGTCTATCTCTTCTATACATAGATTCAGTGGGTGGCTTGGCTCAAGTCATACTTTCTATGAGACCTTTGTTCATTAATCTCTGTGCCTCCAGCAACCACTGTTCAAGTCTCTCCTTTTCGGGTTACCTCCTTTCTGGGAGACAGTCTTGACAGTCTCATCCAGACCTCTATGCTGTTGTGATATAGACTGTGCTGGAACATTCATGTTCTTCTGGAATATATGATGGCTGATTCTAAAGTGTAAGTAAGCTGTTAAGACTAACTGAAAATCAACTAGAACCAGGTTTTCTAAAATTGATAGTAATGACAATTTATAAAGAATTAATTTTCAATTAATTAATGGGGGGGCAATACCAGAATACTGACAGAGAAGAAAATATTTCAGTTAAATGAAATGCAAAGTTCAATAAAGAACAGCAAAGGGTGGAGAAGTATAAAATGTCACTGTAAAACATGAATTATATATGAAATTTAGGCTTAACTCTCTTCCCCATGTAATTATTGAGCACCTAGACAATCCAAAAAGTTATCTATTTCTGAGTTAGTATCTAGAGAACACTCATAAGGGCTTCAGTGGGGGATGCGTGACTACAATGTATATCAAAGAAGATTTGCTTAGAGAAAGCAATGAAGACCCCATTCTGATTTTTGGCTATTCTTCTAAGGAGCAAAGTGGAGGATACATTTACTACATATTTAGATGAAGTGTTACTTCAGGTATGGAAGATATCTACAGTTTACCCTCCACATTTATGGCTTTGACTTTCATGGATTTATTTGCAAGTTTCTCCAACCCCTGCCCACTCACCTCAAGTGCTTTTTTTTCCAGGGGAACTTTCCCTCCTGGTAACTCCAATCAGGCTGTGCAGCCTTTTAAACACCTGTCTCTACCTCTCTTCCACCACCACCAGCTGCTTCCTGGTCAGCTAAGGATGGCTTGCAACCTGATTTCTCAGCACCAGAAACCTGATGCCCCCTACAAACCCAAGGGAAGAGATGCGTGAGACAGAGGGAGTATGGGGATACCATGCTGACCCACCCACCCCTTCCCTCTCCCTTCTCTGCCCTGATTTGGATTCTGGGTGCCCGTTCTCCCCACTATGCCTCCGCCCCCTTTCCAGAGACATACACACATTTTGATATTTGTGATTTTTCCACTTTTGTGTGGGTCCTGCACACCTAATCCTAGCGCATTTGGAGGGCTGACTATATTTGTGATAGGTTGTGCTTTTTGTCACCAAAACATTTTATATTTTACATTTTGTCTTGTGATCAGTTATTGGAAAGTAAACATGAGCCTAATTTACAGTTCCAATTGCTGAGTCTTGTGCTCTGAGGAAATTCAGTTGCAGGAGGAAAAATGGGTTACTTGGATCCTAACAGGCAGTAATGCAAAATATGGGATAGAGAGGATAAAAGAAGGTTAACCTCTTACACTGTGATAGGTTCTAAGGATGCCTTCTCAACTCTACACTGAGGAAACAAAGCTTCTTTAAAAATTGTTCTGAGCTTATTTATAGAATCAGCTTGCCCCTTTCATTGTGGCCTCTCTTAATACAAAATTATGCCTTGCTGGACTTGCTGTCAATGGTACAAAGGAAGTGAATCGTGTTCTGCTATAATTTGTGGGCATAGTATCTATGATTCATTCCCTAGAAGGTCAGTTAAAATGCGCACCCCTTGGATTTTAAAAGTTAAAAAAAAAATCCTCAGCCCTAATACCAGTATCCCATAATACTTAAAGCTACCAATTCTGAGGCTATAGGATTATTTTTAAAAAGACATTAGATGATAAGCAGCAGTTTTCTATTAAGTGCTGACTGCTCTTCCAAAATCAGTATACTTTTCTTTAACTATATGCATAGTAGGCTGAAAACAGCCTACTTTCTAATCTCCAAAAAAAAAAAAAAAACAGCTATTAACGTGCATCTAAAAATATATGGTATATTTTTATGCCTGTTCTAGCACATTTTCAAGAGCTATTTATATCCTATAACACATAACATTAGAATCTGACACAAAATATTTCAAACCAAAAAATAGATGAGTGGGCATCAATGCTGTAAAAGCCAACACTCATTTTTCTCTGCAAAATGCAGGATTTACACACATAAACTGCTTCTTATCTTAGTAAGATCCACTCATTAAAATTTTTAAGTAAAAACTAGATCCCTTATTTGCTAATTGCATTAACAGTGAGTTGTTGATTGAATCAATAACGGTTCAAGTGAATGAATGACAGATGCCACACTCAAAATATAGTCCTAAATATTCTTAAGGCAACCCAAATGTGTGCATGCAATTTGTTTATACCACTGTCCCCCAAAGGACAAATTGCACTCTAAATCTCCTGTGGTGATTCTCCCTTGTAGTCTGTAGAAGCTGCATTCCCCCTCCCTCGCCCCGCCGTTTTGCTTTCAATGGTTTTTACAAACAGCAAAGCAGAATCACTACCAGAAGTTTAAAATCCAGTTCTTTGGGAAATGATTGTAAAGAATTGCCATACAAAGTAAAGAGGTGGGAAATGTTTGGTTGCTCAAACGTTGTTGTACTGCATCTTTTATCACTGGCAGAGCTAGCATGGTGTTGTGGTTTGACCATTGGAATATGACTCTGGAGACCAGAGTTTGAATCCCTGGTTGGCCATGGAAATCCACTGGGTGATCTTGGACAAACCACACTCTCTTAGACTCAGAGGGCAGCAAAGGAAACACCCCCTCTGGACAAATCTTGGCAAGAAAACTCCATGATAGGTTTACTTTAGGGCCACTGTAAGTCAGAATCAATTCAAAGGCACACAACAACAACAACAACAACAACAACAGCAACAACAGCAACAACAAATACTAGTTAAGACAAGGCCTAAATACCCTAAAGGCACAGAATCTTATCTGATCTTGGAAGCTAAGCATGGTCAGTTCTTATTAGTACTTGGATAGTATGCTTCCAAATGAAGGACAAGTTCCATTAATTCAGTGGGGGTTCTGCTCTTTCATTTGCCTACAGAGGCTTGCTTGGAACTGCTTGCACATGTGTACTACTTACACAGTGAGCTGAGAGAAAGGGGGAAAAAAGATGCTAAACTGGACAAAAGACTTTGCAAGCAGTGCACATGCAACTGGTAAACAAATGAGATTCCATAAGTCCTTCATGGTCCCTACAGTACAGTACATAGATTCTGCTTTTCAACTAGTTATGCTTTCTGACAGTGTTCTGTTCCCTAACGGTCAGATAAGTGGAGGAAACTTGTATTTCAGAGGAAGGAACTGGCAAACCAGCTTTGAATATCCCTTGCCCTATGAAATTCATGGAGTTTCCATAAATTGACAGGTGATCTGAAGAGACATAATGTACACATATACTGGCTAGGGCTGGTGGGAGTTACAGTCCAACAGAATCTAGAAGGATGGATATCTCCTAGCTCTGATATAGCAAGTACTAGTAAGTAAAGGTGAATTAATTAATTGTAGGATTTAACTACCACAGAACTTTTCAACAACCTTCTGAATGATGGTTATTCTTCAGCACACATCTTTTGTACATCCATACATGTTTCCCCCCATGTGGAACAGAACATATGTATGTTAATTTTGTGGTATAAATGAATAAGACATATCTGAAATGAGGAATGCCATCACTCCAACTCAAAGGTCAGGCTCAGAACCTCTCAGCAAACCTTAGTGTTTCAGCCAGGCTCCTTTAATGGATAGCACCCCTCAAAATCAGTACCCTGGAGGGCCACCCTTCTTACACCAGGAGCCTTACTTTCTCCACCACTTCTCTGCAAGGATAGGCCACATACTGGATAGGGATGGATGGAGAGGCCACAGAATATGGACCAGTCTTCTTCAACCTGGAGACTTTCAGATGTCTAGGACTGTAGCTCCTATCTTCCTTGATCACTAAACATACTGACAAGATATGATGTAGCCTGTAGTCTAAAATACCTGGAGGCCCCATGCTGGGGAAGGCTGAGGGCTTACCTTTCCACAACTCTCCATTCTCCAGGGATAGGAGGGAGCCCGGAAAAGATATTTTAGACCAAAGTTGGTTGCAGAGGGGAGCAGCCTGTGACCCTCCACATGTTTCTGGACTCCAGCAACCCTGGTCAGTACAGCCAATAGTTTGAGATGATGAGAAATGCATGATGGGAATTGGACCAAACTTAAAATCATGACTGTGCTGAGACCTCTGTGTGTGTGTGTATGTGCATGTGTGCATGCATGCATGTGCATGTGCATGTTCATGTGCCTTTAAGTCACCTGTTGACTAATGGCAACACCATGAATTTCATAGGGTTTTCATAGGCCAGGAATACTCATAGGTGTTTTTGTCAGTTCCTTCTTATGAAATATGGCCTACAATACCTGATATTCTAGGGCAAAAATAAAGCATAAGATGTTGGATACTTCCAGGTGTGTGACAGGATACAATTTGACTTTTTTAAAAAATCAGCATTATGCCAATTGATTATCTCCAAGTTCTATTATTCTGTGTGAGGAGAGGCGTACATTATCTATTTTTGTGTATTTGCACTGAGTCTTCTTTAGAAAAAGGAATCTAACAAATAGTAGTAGTAGTTATTGTACTAATAAAACTTGTTCATGTCATAGCACACTATGACATTAGTTTTTATGCACCTAAGAAGGATTATGTAAATACACAGCTTGAAGTTTTGGTACTGAGCTTTAATTGTCATTTTCTTCAGTGATTTTCATACCTCCTACTGTATGTACCCCCCCCCACCTTGCATGTACTCGTCTGTATTAGCAATGAGGAACCTTTGACTTTCAAGACATTATTAGACTTCAGCTTTCATCATTCCTGACCACTGGCCATAAGTCTAGGCCATAAATCTGAAATCAAACAGCTTATGGAGGGCCACAGGTTCCCCACTTTGCTCTCTATATCAAAATAAATTGAGTGTAACTAAGGAGAAGAAAAGCAGCAACCTGTAAGCTTGGTTAAGTTATGAGAACAAACATAAATATGTGAAGTTGCACATTCATACTCATCATAGCTTCTCTCTGCCTAGGACAAGGTGGTAATTAAATGCACTGAAATTAGTCTCTCCAGTCTTTTTATTGCAGCTTGTAGTATTATTTCAGTGGGTTCTTGCTCTCAGTGCTTAGTTGTATTTTGCATACTACAAACTACTCACTTTGGGGTATTACAGGTTTGGGAATATATAACATTTCTCCATAATCACATGTAAGAATGTTTTAAATATTTAACTTAACCTGTGCATTTGAACAAATCTGTCCAAGGACTGCCATCCAGTGGCAAATGTGAAAGTAGCACTTTCAACTACATTTTATACAAATATGTTACCTTTGACAGACTGGGAGGATTCTGAATCCCAAGTGAAGGTGAACTAGTTGTAAACTACACAGAATTTCTTCCACAGCTAATTTAGATTACTTTCTGCAGATTGCTAGGTTTTAATTATATTTGCTATTCTACATTTGTCTTTCCGTTTCTACATCCTGTATTTTAAAGATGAAGAGAATCAGTGTAAAAAGGTGCTGGTGTTAATTTTTCCTGAAGGGATACTGTATTTCCATATTTCATACATTACTAAATATACACCAAAGTCAGGATTATCCACTTCTACATCTGGGCTTCTCACTCAACGAAGAGTTCCTCTTCCTTGGCTCAGCTTCACCCTTTTTCACTTCGTGCTGTGTATACTTTTGGAGTTGCCTCCCTAAACATTTGCAGACTGTTCTTTCCATTGTTTTTAAAATCTTAGCTAAAAACTTAACAGTTTTCTAAAGCTTTTGGTATTTTAGCTTAGCCCTGTTCTATAATCTTTAATATTTTGATATTTGTCAATTTGCTTTTTATTAGATTGTAATGTTTGGTAATCTATCTGGACAATTTGTTTACTATATTCTCACATTGTTTTATATCTGTAGTATTCCTTCCTTCTGCTCTGTGCTTTTATGTCTATTAGATTGTATACCTTTGGAAAGGCTGGGTGATTTTTGTTGTTTTACTTGTAAACTCCTATGTACAGTGATGGTGCTGTACAAATAGATAATGATGGTGATGGTGACCATGACGATTGTGAAACCTGCATGCTGAAGAAACCTGATGGGGGAAAATAGCATCCCATGGAGATTTGGAATATTATTTGGGTAGCATAGACTGCTAAAACAAAAAACAAAAAAAAAACAAAAAAAGAGGTTCAAGAGTAAATCAAGCCTTAGCTTTTACTAGAAGTTAAAGTGCCTAAACTGAGATTATGGTACTTTTGACATATCCTGAGATGACAAGACATTTTAGAAAAGATGATAATGTTTGGTAAGGTTGAAGGTAGCAGAGAAAAAGAAAAAAACGTATGACAGGGAAGCCACAACCCTCAGTCTCAAAACCTGAGCAGTGCTGTTAATAAGAGGAGTTCTTGGGGGGGTTTTCATTCCTAGGGTTGCCTTAAATTGAAGCCCATTTGTAAGTTGGAGCCTTCTTGATCTACTATATAAAAGTCAATGTTTGTTTGTGAGTTTGTTTGTTTGTCTGTGTCAGGCAGGTGAAGACTTCATATGATTGGCTGTGTGAAGTGAGAAGACCTCATATGATTTGCTAGTTATGAAGATTCTATGGAATCCTGGGGTTGGCAGTTTAGAGAGGAGCCTTTAGAATTCTCAGTCTGGGTCTCAGGCCGGTTGCTATGGAGATGAGGCCTACCATCAATAAGGAGGCCAGAAAACGTTTGGGAGGCATATGTGAGAAACATTAAAGTGACATACACAACATAGTTACAAGGTCTTCTTGCCTCACACCGTAGATTGTGTGGGTTCCATATGTGTGGAATCTTAAAGCTGAAATTCAAAACAAAAAATCCTTCCAAAAAAACGTAAAGCCATTGCACAAATTCAACAGAAAGCAAAAATATCAAAAGCCAGTACATCAACATTACCAGACAACACAGATTGCATTGAGGACAATGGGGAAAAGTTATAAGTACTGGAATAGGCTGGTTGCTATGGTGATGATGCCTAGCAGCAAGGAGGAAGACAGGGTATTCCCTCAGGAACCCAACCTCTGTATGTTAACACCTCTGAATACAGGTTGGATTGGGGAACATGGGGAAAAGTTACAGGTACTGGAATAGGCCAGTTGCTATGAAGATGAGGCCTAGCAGCAAGGAGGAGAACAGTGTATTTCCTCAAGAACACAAATTGTGTATGTAATAACTCTGAATACAAATTGTATTGGGAAATATGGGGAAAAATTACAGGTACTAGAGAAGACAGTTGGGTGAGTTCTTAAGAGGAAAATAAAATCCCAGCCAACACCAGGTAAATACGTTAGTTAACAATAAAACAATGTTAAGCAAAACTTTATTGGTGGCTAGCACTAGCACATGTGTGCACACACACACACACACACACACAAATCCTGAAACTATCAGTCTGTAATTGTTTCTGTCATAATCTGGCCTTTTTGTCACCTTCACATCCAGTGGCTGTGATTCAGAAGGGAGAGGCCTGGCAGGTTTTCATGGACCACACTAATGGGGTTTATTTGACTTGGCAGGGGTTCCAACCAAATAGAGATTCTTGATGACCTCCTTCAGATTTAGCAGTGATAGTTGGTGGCGTTTATACCAGTGGGGTGGTAAATTATCTCCAGGTTTTAGTCTGAATTTTAAAGGAGCTATTCAAGGTCCTAGTACTATTTTTGTGGGAATTTCTGCCTTATGCTTAAGCAGAATCTCATTTCTCGTTGTACTTTGGTTCACATCCTAGCCTGTGGAGTAGCTAACATGATCTACATGACTCCCCTTCAGATACATAAATACAGCTGTCATATAACTTCTCAATTTTATCTTGTAAACATATCCAGCACCCTTAGCCTTTAATCACAGGGCTTAATTTCCAGACTTTTTACTATGCTAACTGTCCTCTGGATATGTTTCAGGTTTTCAAAATCCTTCATGAACTGTGATGCCTGAACAGTCACAGTATTTTAGGTGAAGTCTAACCATAGTAGAATAGAATGATACTATTACTTCCATCAATCTGGGCACTATACTCCTGTCGATATAGCCTAGAATTTCATTTGTAAAGATGCTGAAGAACATCAGGCCCAGGATAGAACCCTTTGGCAGCCTGCTAGTCACTTCTATCCCAAATGAAGAGGAACCATTGGTAAATACTCTTTGGATTTGGTTGATCAACCAATCCACCTAATTGTAGCCATTTCTAGCTCTCATTTTACTAAATTGTCTGCAAGAATATTATGGTAATATCAATAGGTAATATTATAGGTAATATTAATATTACCTTGTCAAAAGTCCTGTTGAAATGATGAAACTGCATGTACAGCATTCCCCCTGATCTAACAAGCTTGCAATTCATCCTCTTTTCCATTAAGGATGTGTGACTATATAACGTTATTACTGCAGTTGAACAAACAATACCATCACTTTTCTGATGTAGCTATAACTGGTTATTTTACAGTTCCTTTTATAGTTCCAGGGGTGTGACTTTTCTGAAAAGTGAAGAAAAATCACATGGCTTGTGCTGTTGTGGGGTGATATGTTCCTTGTGCTGTTGGGGTGAAGTGGATGGGAAGAAAGTATGTTTTTATATCACAGAAAAAATAGGGGAAGGGACTTATTTCAGCACACATCTTCATGGATTACAGCCCACTTGCAACACAACACTGGACTAATGAAGTACAATATTTCAGACCCTCAGGTATATATGCACTTGAATAGTTGCATACTTATGAGGTGGGATAAAAGTGAAATGGGACAGATAAAATAAAAAATAACACTGGAGATGAACTTTCTAAGGTGTGGTTTAGCATCAACACCCTGGCATTTTTAACCTTATTCACAGGTCAGCTGGGTGGTTAATTGTCTTTGAAATGTTACAGCAATACATTCTGCTTTCAGGAAAATTAGTTCTGTTGAAGGCAGAATCTTTTCTCGAAGAAGAATTTTTGGGTGCTATAGATACAACGGCAATAAAAATGAGTCTGTTAACATGTGTAGCTATTTCATATCTTCTTAGCTATTTTCTCTGTTCAGTTTCTTCTAACAGATGGGAATTTGCAAATGTATTGCAAGTATACCACAAGACACAATACAACAGCATTCAGATTGGCTTTTTAGGGGGAAAAAAGTATCTATTTTGGTTCCTTTGAAAAAATTGGACTCTTTAAAGCACATAACTATAATGGTAACTACTGGAGAAGGGATTATAACTGTAATTACTTTTACAAAAGTAACTTTTTGAGCTTTGGCTAATGTTTCAACAAGCTCAGTAGTGTTTGCACTGAATGGTAATAAATGTAGATAAAAGTATTTCCCAGCCCTATTGGGAGATATTGAAGATTAAAACTAGGCATATACTTTACACCTGAGCTATGGCCCTACTTCCAAAATTTTGGACATCTATTTATCATAATGTTTTCCAGCCAGATAAACTGGATCTCAAATGTAGACAGCAAGAAAGCTTCTCATCTAGGGCATATTCATACAGGTTCTACAAATTTCTCAAATGATACCTTGTTTCTTACTACTATAAATCTGAGTATGGAATTACACAGGCTTCCAGAACAATTTGATCAACAGCACAAAAGCCCAAAACAGAGGCTAGATTTTGATTAAAAAAACATTAGGTCCTGTGCAGCTCAGGACCCAAGTATGCCAAGGATCACTTTTCCCAAACAAACTCATTAACCTTCTATGAGATTGATACTTGAAGTCTTTCTCTATATGCCTCCATCAAGGTATGCTTGGTAAATGATGGTGAAAAAATTGTCCTTTTCTAGTTGTTGTGTGCCTTCCAATTGTTTGTGATTCATGGCAACCCTTAAGGTGAACCTAGCACTTGGTTTTCTGGGGGCTAAGACTGCTTGAGGTGCCCAAGATCACTTAGTGGGTTTCCATGGCTGAGTGGGGAAGCAAACCCTGGTAGCTCTTTCCATTCTGCCACAATATCCCCAGGGAAATTTCTCTAGCACAAATTTTCTTTTAGACATTTTTTTCTTTCTCATGACCCAACTTTGGAGGTTATTTTTTTTCTTCTGTTCATTCCTGTACTGGGTGCCAGACATTTTTTTTTAATCCTTTAGCTATTTTTTTAAAATAGTATTTTTGTAATCTGCATGGTACTGAGGAAAGTGTTGTTACATACTGCATTTTGTGTTCTTATTTTTTGTTTTAATTCACTTTGAGGACAGAGAAGTCATCTGAGTAATTACAAGTCCAGAGGCCCAGCTTCTAAAGAATCAATACACGGCCAGGGAAAACAAGATGGACAAAAAAGTGGTCAAGATCCAGTTCCACGTTTCCATCATTCTCATGAAGTGGATGATTAACATTGCTTCCAGCACCTGAAGAGTATTTAGTGTCTTCCTTTTCTAGATGGGCCAATGTTTCAGTGAAAACAGGTCGAGCAGCTCATACTAAGCTACAGGTGAACCAAGTCTCTTCCCAAACACTCTTGCTCCCTGGCATCTCAGAGGGAGGCACAACACTTTAGTAATTTGATTCATCACCCATTTGGTGTATGGAAAGTAGTTCATAAATTTAGCAAAATTACATTGAGTGCAGTTGCTCTTTCAGAAAACGTGGTGTTCACTAATAAATGAGTTGTTTCTTGGCAGAGGCTATGTACCATCTAGAGGCATTCACCAGCCTTAGTTGTAAAGCTCTTAACATAAAAATTTGTTCCATGATTATCTGTGAACAAAGAGATACATAATGTTGCCTAAGCTTATTAACATCTATAAATATAGGTTGATTATGTTAGATGACATTTAAGTCTTAAAATAGTTAATACAATTCTTAAAGTAATGATTACAAATCAGATGACTATAGTGATTATATGTTATAAATTCAAATTTTCTTTTTTCTTTTCTTTTTTTGAAGCCTTCTCTAAACCTAGATTATACAGATCTCTAAGGTTAAATGTGTGTTCTGTGTGTCCACAGTCTCATGAAAATATGAGGCCTGAACTCATATTTTTAATATGGACTGTAAAGCAACAGTACAAATCACTACAACCTGGACTCCTGGTTGGCTTCCAGCAGGTATGCAACCATGTTTGGACACAGTGGTAAACAATATGTTATTGACTTATTTTTTTAAAAAAGATATACTATTTTAACTTTGTAATCTGGCCACAGGGGCCCTTACATAGTTAGGGTTAAAAATGTCATAATAAACAACATGTCAGTATAGCTGTGTGTTGATTTCTTTTTGATAAAGATGAAGTCTAGTGTGAAGTAACTTTCAAACAAGCAAGCATCTTATGTACATTCTGAAATGGTCCCATGGGTGTGGTTGTAAGTTTGATTCTGCTCTAAGAACATACATCTTTCACACAATAAGATTTTCCTTTACAGAGAAAAGGAGTACATCCATTTTTATAATTTCCATTTAGCACTAAGACTTGAGCCTAGAGGTCTGGAGAGGAGGGTATACTTTACTATGATGCAGAGACCAGGAGGTTACCTAGGCTGAAACCCCATTATATGAGAAAAATGTTCAGCCTAAATGGTAGATAATACTTGAGAATATTTATGGAAATTTATTTCCCATCATCTATGCATTTATTGTCTTGATCTCATGATTTGCTGTTAAGAGCAGAACTAACAATATTCAAGATACTGGGGTTGTGAATTTAAACTTGACTTTGAGTTCAGGGTCCTTTCTGCACCCTACCTTGTCCTGTAGTCTTGCGGTCGTCATCCTGCCTCTGCTGCAAAGGGAGTGTGATGGGAACACTCCCCTCCACAAACGATTGGCTATCTCCTGAAGGTAGTATGGCTGACACATGCCTCCCTTCCACAGTACATCCGGGCTCTGTCCCAGGCTGCACTGGGGCAGGAAACAGCTCCATCGCACTTCCTGCCCTTCCACATGGCAGGTAAGTACAGGAGAGTAGTGTGAAAAACCTGTCAATTATTTACTCCATGATCACACTGGCTGGCGACGGGAAGATAGGACCATGACAACGTCTAGCAGAACCATTGTTCTGGTCCTACTGCTCTCATGTCCCTATGCCAGGATGCAGGCCTCCTGCAGAAAGGCCCAAGAGACAGATTGTTGCTTCTTTGTGGGACATACTCTGTGAAGGACAACCAGTCCCATAGCTTTTGTGCACAGGCAGGAGGAAGGGAGAGCAAGCAGGAAAAGAAATGCATCCTTATAATTAAAGACATTTAACCCGTGAACAGGAAGAGCAATGCTGCTGGTAGAATTTGCAAGTGGCCCAAAGGTTGTGTGAATGAATTCATACAAGACATCTAATCTGATGTTTCAAAAGACAGTCCAGATAATATCACCATTCCAACAGCCATTCAAAAAGTTTACAAATTGGAGAGTAGTATTATGCTATTCAGTTCACTTCACCTCCCCTCCACAAAAAACCCTAGGCATAATGGCAATACAGATAGCAGCCTCTATCTATTAAAGATGGTTCTGTCTGATGAACTTGTGAGGAACTGTGGATGCTAGGCAAATACAATGTCCAAAGATGTTGGTGGGCACAGTTTTCCTGAATTTCTTTTCAAATTTTCCATTAGAATGAAAAAAACCCCACACAAAACTAGATACCAGTTTTATTGGGACACATAAAAATTATAATATTTATAGGAAACTTTCACATGGAGTTATATAAAACAGAAATAGCAAAAAAATTGGGAAGTAAGCAGCAAGAGGAGGATCATGATAGGAAAAACTATTGTCCCATTTCAGATATATAATTTCACAATTGAAAGGTAGAAGAAAACAGCAACTTTTTTCCTATGATTTGTGGATTGGGGTATATGTATGGGAGATGGAATCATATTATAATTTTGTAATGGGCCCCCGTAATTATGTTTGGGACCTTCATTTAGCATTTTTTTAGTTCCATGAATGTAATTTTGGCTTCAAAACTGATGATGTAATACAGGAATTTGTAGATATTAACACATTACTTTATAGATCCACAAATAAGTACAATGATATAATTTTGAATAAGGTGCTGATTTTACCCCACTTTAGTCAGTTCAGGTTTACTCATATTTTAGATAAATATCTACTTCCAGCAAAATGTCCAAATGGCTAAATACCCTGATAGCAGCAGGTTGCATCTGATCTTGGAAGCTAAACAGGATCAGGCCTGGTTATCAGTAGAAGGGACAGCACCAGAAGATACCAAGTGCTGTAGGCTATATTCATGGGAAGAAAACAGCAAACCATTGCCAAGTACTCTTTGCCTAAGAAAACCCTATCAAATTCATGGGGTTCCTTTAAGCCAACAGGTGACCTGAAGGCACATGCACATGAAAAATGCCCAAGAAAATAATGGACTAATAAGCTGAATGCTGATGAAAATAGGAGACCTTCACTATTTCAGAAGGTTCTCACCCAATGCTCCAAATGTAAGCTTTTGTTGTCTCTACACTTGTTACATTGTCCCTCTCAGTGTTTGTTGTCTCTACACTTGTTCATTGTCCCTCTCAGGAGGCGTTCATTGTCCCTCTCAGCACCATCACCCATCTCATCCAAATCTTCTTCCCACAGACTACACGTTCTCTGTTGGACAGTGACTGAATAATCACTGTTATAATTTCATGGTATGAAGTATGAGCAAGTATAGCTGTTTTAGTTAGTCACATGTTTAGTCAGCCAGATGAAGACAGTAAGCAAAACAAGATCTTTAGTCCAATAATGTTAACAATGTAGGGTAAATCTGAGTCACCTGGGTGTCTTCCTAATGGTAAGGGAGGAAAGAAAAAGGTGTCCTGAAACTATCTTGCTAGTAGTATGGTTCATGTATCTTGTATGTTGATCAATATACTGAAACTGAAAGCAGCTTCATAACCTGGACTATATTTAAATATTATTGGCAGTAAATCTCTTTACACATATATAAAGAGATTTAGAAAAGAGCTGCACAATGGGGGAAACCCCCCCCAAAGGCTCAATAGGCAGCATGCTTTCAGACTGTTCAGATACATAACTGGAAATAAGGATGATTTACTCCTGAGCCATGAGTCCATTCCTCATATTTTTATGATTTTATGTAATTATCCTGCAGAGTTTATTTTAAAAAGAGCATGTGTCATTATAAAACCAGAATAGAAACCTTTTGTTTTCTATAGCAACAAGAAGGAACAGTGGGTAGAGGTGCTTACTCATAAAGAAGTAATTACATGGTCTAAGAATAAATGTAGCCTACCCTTAGAACTCTAAGGCATATTCTAAGTCATTTCTGTACACTCAGTGGGATATTAATGATGTTGCTAGATTTTTACTCAGAACACGTAAATTGTGACTATTTAGAGTTGCCCTTAGCTTTTGTTTGACAAGAAATTCAGAGGAGTTAAATATGCCAGAACACCTGTAGGAGAATCAAAGAAAAGTAAAAGATTGTTGATAAAATATACTTTCAGATTGCATTTTCAAGGACAAAACATAACTTGATCCTGTATTTCAGGACTATAGGGTTGTGGGGAAACCTCTGCAAGGACGGTGTCAGCCAAAGCAAAACAAAACAAAACCATGCCAAAGACAAATCAAGAACATTTGACTAAATCAAACCTTATTTAAAGGCAATTTTGTTCTGCAAGATTTTAACACGGTACTTTTTGGAGCTGATGCCAGTTGCTGTAATACGACAACCAAATCCAGGTATAGGGACTCCCCTCCACAAATGGTGGCTCCAGTTCTAAGTTTATGATTCAAATTGACAAGCATTTCTGTTACCATATGAGGTGTCTCATGAGGATGACTCTATTCTACAGGCAGATGGAAATGTAAAGGCAAGTACAATACCTGTCCCTTGATACCATCTATCAGTGACATGACAAAACAGATCATACATGCATATCCATTGCCTGGTTAATGCAATGTCAAGTTTGAAAATACAAATGAATCATTAACGGAATCAGCATCTCAAATACAGTCCTTTTAAAAACAGATCCATTTAATATGTACTGGTAGGCATCAAATGTCCATAAACAAAATGCAGAAAAATTAAATAATTTACAAGAGGGATAGAAAGACTCCAGGCCTGTGAGGAATACTTTGTTTTCGTCCTCTGGAACTCTAAAGTCTGCTTTTAGAATTAAAGAACTCTGCATCCGGAATTTGGCTCATCTGAAAGAAGCTCAAAAGCTTAGCTGCTTTGAGTGCCATTCTTTGGGAGAAAGGCAGGCTATAAATACAGTCAGTCAGTCTGAACTGATGGGGATCACAGTTCTTCCATACGCAAAAACATTCCTAAGCTTCTAAAATTCCAACAGTATAATTTAGGGTGGCAGGACATTGTGAATTGTCATTTTGCTGCTAATACTGTTGGATAGTTAGAATCAGTAATCCTTCCTGTTATATTGCAAATTTTACAATGATCTATCCGATCCATCTTCTGTGCACTGTTGATGTACAACACAAGTCCTAAACAGCAATCACAACACACATTTCATCTAGAGGAGGAAATATAGTGGTAAGACACAAAAAATGGATTTAACTAAGGCCACACTGAGTAAAAGAAAAAACTGCATGGGAAATCCACTAAGAACTGAATGGGAAACTCACTCTAACTCAGGCCAAAAGTCTGTGTGAAACTCTCAGGCAACACCAACCTGATCCAGATGGGAGATGTCCTTAAGATCCCTGTTCTCCTGGGCTAAAACTACTCATGATATAGCCAGACCCTCTCCTTTCACCCATTTCTGGGGCTTTGTAAGTCTGAGCAGGTGAGGTGAGTAAAATCAGATACTGCCTCCAGGTCTCAGAGCGGTAGAACCCAATAACCATTAATCAGCACAAAGGTGATTATGAGTGCTATGTTGTAACTTAACTGTCACAAAAATCTGCCAGAATTAACCAAATGTGACTGAATGAATCAGAAAACCATCAAAAACAGATTACAGAACTAATAATCAAATGTGATGACATTACCCTGACAGTCAGCAAAACCAAGAGAAACAATACCAAATTGTGACCTAATTAATGTGAACTGCTGACACTCATCAGCAAAATAACTCTTTCATCCCACCTACCTCATTGTGGAGTAAGTAAAAGTGCCCATGCAAATAAACCAAAAAGGTAAAAATTCATACTCCATTTTGTAAACTGCAGAAGCACCATAGTTCAGGAAAGATATCAATGAGCTGAAATGTGTCTAGAGAAGGGCAACCAAGATGATCAAAGGTCTGGAAATCAAGCCTTATGAGGAATGACTTAGGGAGCTGGGTATGTTTAGTCTGGAGAAGAGAAGATTGAGAGGTGACATGATAGCCATCTTTAAATATCTGAACAGTTATCATGCAGAAGAGGGAGGCAGTTTGTTTACTGCTGCTTCAAAGGCTAGAACATGAACCAATGAGTTGAAATCACAAGAAAAGAGATTCCACCTAAACATCAGGAAGAACTTTAAGAGTGGTTTGACAACGGAATACACTGCCTCAGAGGGTAGTGGACTCTTCTGTCTTTGGAAGTCATTAAAAAGAGGTTGGATTGGCATCTTTCAGTGTTGCTTCAATTGTGTATTCTTGCCCGTCAGGAGGTTGCAATGGATGGCCCTTGTGGTCCCTTTCAACCCTATGGTTCCAAGCCAAAACTAAGTACTGTGAAGGAAAGTACTGCAAGCCACAAGGTTGTGAGTTCGATCCTGCCCGGTTCCAAGGTTGACTCAGCCTTCCATCCTTTCGCAGGTCGGTAAAATGAGTACCCAGCTTGTTGGGGGCATGTATAGAAAATGTTTCGAAATACAAGCTATTTGTAAGTTGTTCGCCGCCTCGATCCATATGGAGAGGTGGGATACAAATAAATAATAGAAAGAAAGAAAAAAAAGAAAGTGCTTGCCAGAAAAAATTCCAGAGAGGCCAGGGCAAAGGAGCGGTAGGCTTATATTCCTCCTGACCATGTCTCCCACTGGGAAGGGAGAGAATGCAGGTACTCATAGCAATGATGTCATGCCTCCTTCTTCCCAGTAGCTGCCTGCAATGTGTGCCAGAGGAACTCAATGTGTGATCATCCTTCTGTCAGATATAATGAGAAACACATCTTGCATATTTATATTTTCTACATTGTAAGTGTCCTATTTAATGAAGCATACTTGCCTCTTTACTCTTTATTACAGCTTTGCTGAATAAATTAACATGGTCAGTGTCTTTCATTAAGGCAGGCTTGACACACATTAAATCCAAAAATCTTAACCCTCTGAATTTGAAAAATTCATTTTTCTCCAGCAGGTGGTGCTCATTCTTTTAAAATCACTTGCTGGATAAGAACAAAATTATATCTAGAAAAAGAGTTTAAAACAGCATTTGAAAAAGTCTCCTTGCTTTTAATCTGACTAGAACCATTTCTTAAGATTAAGACAAGTAATATTTATATTGTATCAGTAATCAAACTACCCAGCTATAAAGAAAATACTTGTTTACTTTCACATTTGTAAGAACAAGTACTTTAAAATGAAAATTAGGCATTATTTATAGTGAAAATACATCATACTATACATTTCATAGTATACTACTGAAGATGATCAAGTGAAGTTTATGCACTTTATAGGAGACAAGAGACAAAATGAATTCAGCACTTTTCATTAGAAATCCTGTATCCAATTAGCAATCAAACTGGCACTAGAGAACAGTAATATAGAACCAGCTACCCAAGGGAGTTAAAAAGAAGTGAGGTCAATATACTGACTCAGATAAAGGATTTTAATCTGCACATGGGACTATTTATAACTGATTTTAGCTTAACTATTACCACATGTGAAGTTTAAGTATTTATTGTATTTATTGCATTGTGTTTTGTGCCACTCTGTTTTACACATTTCATATTTTATGTATTTTAGCCAAAATCTGTTATTTCTTCTCATGCTGGTCTACGACCGTAATAAAATTATTGATTGATCCAATTAGCAATCCTTGACTGTGTGAACAATCCTGTGTTTGAACCTTGTCTTTCACAGTACACTTATAGGCCATTTTTGCACTGCACTGTTATAGTGCTATAATTCCACTTTCAACATCCTGTGGAATTCTGGGATGTGTAGTTTACTGAGGTCAAAGAGCTCTCTGGCTGAGACTTCTAAATGCTCCTCCCTAAACTGCAAGCCCCAGGATTCCATAGGGTGTTGAAAGTGGAATAATAGCACTATAACAGTGTAGAGTAGAAATAGTCATAGATGTTTTGATGCCATTTCAACTGCCACAACTCCATTCATGAAATTCTAGGATCTGAAGATTCCTCAGGCATTTAGAAGTGTCTGCCAGAGAGCTCTAGAAACTCATGAAACTAGAAATTCCAAGATTTTGTAGGATGCAGTAATGACAGATAAATTAGTATTGAACTAGTATAACTCTACAGGGTAAAAAAAAGCTTAAACTTTGTGCACAGTTGAGATATGTTAAGCTTCAATAACTGTAGGATTACTTCTTTAATTTAAAAACTATGGTATGGCAGATGGCTTACGCCTCAAATTTTTCTACATACATTATTTTAATAGGGACTAATTACCTATTTGAGAGACAACATGGTATAGTGATTTGAATGCTGGACTAAGACACTAGAAGGCCAGGGTTCAGATCCCTACTTGTCCATGGAAACTCACTGAGTGACCTTGGGCAAGTCACACTCTCTCATCCTCAGAGGAAGGCAAGAGTGAACCCCCCATTAAGGCAGTTTCTGCCAAGAAAACCCTGCAATAGGTTTCACCATAGGTTTCTCATAACTCAGAAATGACTTGAAGGCACACAACAACCACCTATTTCTATGGATTTTTATATTACATTAAAAGATATAATGCAGCTCAAAATATTTGATTAAGCTACTTTTGTTTTTTATTTTGCAAAATAACCTCATAAATCAACTGAACCATGTTGTTACAATATGATTCCATTCATCATCTCAATATTAAGAGTAACTGATGCATGCATGAATATTCCCTTTTTTCTCACTGCAAGAACATTAAGGTTTTCAAGAGGCATTGTAAATTATATACCCAGAATCATGTTGTGGAACTATGCTAGTAGGTCAAGTGCTTGTCCCTTCTCAGAGGCTGTGCAAGTGCAGTCCCAAATGCAGCCAATCCTTTTGTAAAAAATCTCCACCTCCACTCCTTTTGCTCATGGGTAGGTTGGCAGTTAATCAACCATTGTGCAATGAGTGAGTTGTGGTGCCACTGCAGTACAACTGTGCATTCAGCGTGACTACCTTGGCATATATTTATGTGGCACTAAAAGCAGATAGGATTGTTGTATACTTTTCTCTTGCTCTATAAACAGAATGTATGTACCACTTATATTAATCATAATTTCTGAATTCTTCCTGCTATCTAAAGGAGACAAAACAGTGCAACTTCCAAAGAATGTTGTGATAGAAAGTGGCAGCAACTCATTTGCAAAGGCCTACTGGGCCTCATGTATGTTTTGCAATGACTGACCGACTGAGGACATGTATAGGAAAGGGGTCCTTTCCAACTTTTAGATGTGATGCTTAGGAAGGACAACTTATTGAATTTTATTTCTTGTCACAACTTTGCTGTTAGAGCAGTGTGAAGAAGATGTTGATTCAAATAAAGGAAAGTTGGGCAGTCATCTTCATCAATGAGCACATGTACCTTATAGGACTACTGCTATTTCTGTTATGGGATACTGTCCGGGGTGTGTGTGAGGGCAGTTTGTAAATGCTGCAATTTACCTACCTGTAAGAGTAAGAAACAGGCTTTCTGATAGCTGGGTCTCACTCAAAGGGACATTATAGTTGGATAGTCTTGAACTGTTCTCTGCCCAAGACTAGGGGAGTTTGTAACACGCTCACTCTCCTTCACATTTTTCCTAGCTATTGTCATTACACACTGTTCTTACATTCAAAACCAGCCCAGGACATTATGCTCCCTGAGACAAAGGGGCAAATGACACTCTCTACCCAGCCAAAGTGCATAGTCTCTAAAGCCAACCAAATGATTCTGACATGGCATAATGGATTCAAACTTATATCTACTTGCAAGTGTGTGTGTTCATGTGCCTTCAAACTGTCTATCAACTTATGGTGGCCCCATTAATTTCACAGAGTTTTCTTAGGCAAAGAACATTCAGAGTTGGTTTTCCAGTTCCTTCCTCTGAAATATAGTTTGTAGCACCTGGAATTCATTGGCAGTCTCCTATCAAAGTGCTAACTACGACTGTCCTTGCTTAGTTTCCAAGATCAGAAGGGATTTGGTCCCTTCAGGGTATTTAAGCTAATTAATTATTTCAAATCAATGAAGTTTAACAGTCTTCATCCAAACCACAATACATACATACATACACACACACACACACACACACAACAGTTTGCAGCCTTTTTATGATGTGAAAAAACACATTGCTTAAGGCAACTGGCTCATTCCGCCTAGTAGTAGCACCAACACCAATCACATTTCATAAACAGTGTGATATATTTTCAAATGTGGAGCCCATCCATTTATTTCTACTCAATTCTGTTTAAATACGAAGAGAGTGATACCTGGGACATGTTTGGATAAATGAACCCCCTCCCACTACTTTTTTGAATAATTACGGTGATCATTATTTGGAGACTGAAATACATTTTCAACTTTTAAGTAGTTACTTAGGGATAAAAGAGATAATATACACTATGTGTATCAATGACTTGCAACTAGCTGATGTTTTACATTTCTCCCTTAAATGTAACAGCAAAATGAACCTTCTATGTTCAGACACAGTTTATCAATAAAGACCATCTGAGACAGTCAAAAAACCAAGAGATTCCTGTTGGAAACAGGATCCTACAGTAGATGAAATCTTGGCCTGATTCTGTAAGACAGTTCCTGTGAAATAAGAATATATTTGCAAATAATGCTATTTTTCTTAGCAAACAGTAAATATTAAATGCTGTTTCCTTTCATATGGTTCACAGACTCTTCAACTGTGATCATTATTTCAGTTTTCTGCTATGAACATGTGTTACTTCAGCTAGAGAAAAACCCTCCAGCAACCTATTAAAGACACTCTGCATTTTCCTATATATGTGTAGCCAAACACTGCCCTTTTACCATACAAACTAGACAGAGCTGATAGATAGTAAGGCCTGAAATGATTGTGTTCTAACATTAGCATCTTCAGCAGTTATAAAGCCTTGATAAACAAATACCAAGTTGAACTTGTCCTTATTTGCAACCCATCTAAAAGTGAATCAAACCATCAAGGGATCATGAAAGATGTACTTGTTAGACTAAGACTTTTGTCTGATTTTTCCTCTTCTGAAGGAAGAGAAGAGACAAAATCCCAGCACTCCTTGGTATTTTCAGATTTGCTAGTCATACTTCGTTGCTACTCACAAGAAGCAAAAAATAAAGAAGAAACAAACCACAGACAGCATAATCAGTGTCAGAAAAGGCAGATAGTAAAGATTTAAAGAGAAACAATCACTTTAAAACAGGGAAGAAAGAAAGTTAGCGGACCATGAACTTAGAGAAAAGACTGTAAAATATAAGTTAGATAGACAGCAGGAACAATATGTTTTCTCCATATACTATTTAAAAGGAAGGATGCAAGAAAAACAAGGAATTATCTGAAAGCATATTTACTGTCTGAAGATGCTACTTAACACCCATACTAATGCTAATTGAAAATGTATGCAAAATATAAAATCAACATCTTTCACATTACAAAAATGGCCTACTGCAAAGAACCCACACCTTATTTCATACTAAAAGAAATGAGGTTTATATAGAATTATTGCCAGCTGTTTCACATTTTAATAAAATATTTTTAGTGTTAGGGTTATTTGAAAGCATAGCCAAATATAATTAATTCAGCAGCTGGTGGGTGGCTGGGTGGATGTCCTAACTGAATGGGTGGAGACATCTTGCATCTCAGCTCAGTGGAGCCATACACTGTGCTCACACATACTTTGCTGCTATTTCAAAACTAGTGATATGAACTGAAGTAATCAGCAGCAGGCTAAATACTTGCACCATTTTTCAGATGACGTACCTCAAGTATGGGGATACATATGAGTATATTTGTGTGAAGGGTTATAGTAACATTGGTGCAATTGACCCAAGGGTCTTCCTGTAACTAAAAGATGTGACTTGCTTACTTGTTTTCTCTGGTCATTCTAGAATTTCCAGTTGCTTCTGTTATCATCCACATTTTTTGTATTACTTGATTAACTGAGCAAAAATCAGACTGCCAGTCTCATTCAAGTTGCAAGCTTGGAAATGGGTTCGAATAGGATTTTTTTAAATGTTGCTTTCTATTGTACTATTTAATTTCTATGACACCACTCCTAGAATAGCTCACACACATGCACAAAAGAGGCTTTATTTTGAGAACTACTCCAGGGCCCCAGCCACCTTATCCGAGCCTTACTTGTATTTAAGAAAACCTATTCAAAGTGGAAAAGCCTGGTAATTTCGTAACAGAGAAGATGCATACATTGTCAATGTGCATTAAACAAATAAGTCCCCCAAATAGCAAGGGACAATGGGAAGACAAGTTCATTTTTATTTAAAAGCTGTCACTGCCAGTTCATCAATATAAATCAGTACTTGCTCTGTGTTTCTAAACATCCTCACATCTCATCTTCATTTCTACCTTTTGTATCTTTATTGGGGCATGAAACAGAGTGTCTCCTGGTTTTTACACTATATCCATCCTTATTAAGGACTTTATCTAAAAGAAAAGGGGGGCTGTATCTAGGTTGTAGCTAAGATTTGGCAGACTTACATATTGATTTCTGGCACAAAATACTTTTTAATTATCCTTCTATTTCAAGCTATTCTATTCTCTATACATCTTTTAAATTTGTACAGAAATTGTAAAAACTGAAGATAAACGTTAGTAAAAAAAGGGAAGTCTAAGAGCATGTTCAGAGAATTACAAAGCCCACTATCACAAGTGAACCATTGGAGACACAACATACCATATCTAATGCGGCATTCTGTCGTGCAAAGCATTGGGACTTATTTCAGGACAATCTCATTAGTCGGCACAACCGTCATATTATATGAACAGTGTGTGTGTATGTGTCTTCAAGACACCTGCCAACTTATGGTAATCCCATAAATTTTATAGGGTTTTCTAAGGCAAGGAATACTCAAAGGTGGTTTTGCCACTTCCTTCTGCTAAAATATAGCCTACAGCCCATGGTATTCCCTGATCGTCCACCATCTGAGTACTAACCAGGGTTGACCCTACTTAGCTTCCAAGATCAGATGGAATCTGGTGCTTTCAGGGGAGGGATGGGTATATCAGATGCAGTTGCAATAGGTACTTGTCATGTCCAGCAGGATCTTGACAGATCATACATAATCAGACCTTATACTTCACAGTAACCAGATCAACACCATGGAGAGCTCCTAGGGCATAGAGCCTTGCTCCCTCATTATACAATACAGAGATGTTTCTGTGGCAGGGAGCTGGAATTATACAATGTTTTATGTATCAAGATCTGTACCAGAGGATAGGTCTCACTCACACAAAAGGGCTGCATATACACTTCAAAGAGCTTTTGTATTCTTAAGATTTTGTGAAGCTGGAGAGATAGTTGTACAGATAGGTACTCATCCTCCAAGTCTGAAAGCAGGAGTAAAGCCTGACAGGAAGGGCACAAAGGAGGGTCTCAAAGGGTCTCCCCTCAGTGATGACACCCTCACATTTTATCAACATCTCACCAAAGTCTTCCTCTATGCCCTGTGTGTGAGTTGAGATGTATATATGTATGTACCATGACCAGCAGCTTCAAACTCTCATTCTTCCCAAGCAATAGTTCACCTTTTGCCTGTTTTCTTACCATACTTTTAGGTGGAAATGTTTGTCGAGCACCTCAAAGCTGGATGTTTATGATGGAACTGACATAACTTCTTACCAATTGAAGCATCCATTGAAATGTACACTTTTATAGCATACAATATTTGTTCATGGGGAAGAAAAGACAAAATTGAGAGTCCTGAATCAGAGTTCTGCTCACCATTTTATTTGTTTGGCAATTCAAGCCATAAAAGTGGGTTTGCAGTACAGTTTACAAATGTCAATTCCTTTTAACAACACATTTTTATAACAATACATTCAACATCTTGAAATCATAGTTTGTTAGCACAAATGTCTAAAATAGCTTCATAGGATGAAGAGAGGGAAAAATCAGATATTCACAAGTTGCTATTAATAGTGTAACTAATTATTGCAAAGTTATATATCCACAACAAATCCCATTATTTGAGAGCTGCTCATCCTAACTGAATACCCTTCCTCAATTTATTCTGTATTTGGGACAAATTGTTTCTAAAAATAAATATGGGTTCACAGCTCACTCAGAAACAGCTATTGTTTTACATGTTTGATAGTCTACATGCTGTTTTTAATTGACATTTTCAGTTCACGTTTCTGTTCTTAATAATTACAGCAAGATGGGTATGGAATCTGATTTAATTTTAATGAATGCAATTGCTGTTGGGTAATGAGGTTCACAATCCTCTGGTAAAATGTATTGCAAGTTAAATACTTTAACCAAATTCATTTAAAAGAAAAGAAAAATTCAGAAGCAAGCCCCCTGCTATAATCTCAGTGAGAGACACATCATCTTAAAATGGTTAATATTAAAAACAATGCAAAAATAAAGTCTACCTGACTGGCTACTATTTATATCTTTGTTTAGCAAAGCTATATCTTGTCCATTCCACATGGAGTGCCATGGCTGCCCCTTTTTTGTTCTTAAAACAACACCATAGAGTAAATTAGTCTAAGAGAGCCATTGATTTCTGTAAGTCATCCTGTGAGGGTTACATCCAAGAAAGGATTAGTACTGTTTTTTCCATAAGCACACTGAAGACTACTTTTTAATGCCACCTGCCAATGACTACATAATTTTGAGACAAACATTATAAAACCAACTATTGTTGTTAATTGCTATCAAATCATTTTGACTTATTGTGACCTTACACGTGAGAAACCTTCATCACCTTATCATCAACAGCCCTGCTCATGTCTTGCAGACTCAGAAACCTAGCTTCTTTGATTGAATCTATCCATCTGTAATGCAGGCTTCCTCTTTTCTTACTTCCTCTATTTTACAAAGCATTATTGTCTTTTCTAGTGAGTCAGGTCATCTGCTGATATATCCAAGGCATGACAGTCTTAGTTTAGCCATCTTGGCTTGTAGAGAGAGAGATTAGGCTTGATTAGTTCTAGGATCCATTTATTTGTCTTTTTAGCATTCCACAGTACCTGTAGAACTCTTCTCCACCACCATATTTCAAATTAGTTGGGGTTTTTTTCCCCTGCTAGATTTCCTCACTGTCCAACTTTCACAACCATTCATAAAAATTGGAAATATGACGGCATGGACAATCCTAACTTTAGTACTAAATTATATAACTTTACACTTCGGGATCTTATCTAGTTCCTTCATACCTGCCCTTCAAAAGCCAAGTCTCCATTCTACAGTCTCCATTCTGATTAATGACTGAGCCAAGGTATGAAAAATCTTGAATTATTCCAATGTCTTTATCTTCTAGTTTAAATACATGCATGTAAATCATCTGTGGTTATTATTTTTGTTTTCTTATTGCTCAATTGTAAACCTGCCTTTGCACTGTCTTCATTTATTTTTCTGCAGTAATTGTTCCAAGTCTTTGCTATTTTCTGATAGTAGTGTGGTGTCATCTGCTGATGTTCTTTCCCAAAATTTTCATACCTCCTTCCTCTAAGTGTAGTCCTACCTTTTATATGATATACTCAGTGTACAAGTTAAACAGGGTGATAAAATGCAGCCTTGATTGAGCCACATGACAAACGAAAACATTCTGTTTCTCCATATTCTGTCTTTGATGATAGCCTCTTATCCTGTGTACAGGTTATGCATTAGAACAATCAAATGTTGCAGCACACCTACGTCTTTGAGAAGAATCCATAGTTTTTAATGATCTACGCAATCAAAAACTTTGCAATAATCTGCAAAGCACAGGCTGATTTTCTTCTGAATTTCTTTGGTGAACTTCATTATCCAATGTATGTTTGTAATATGATCCCTCGTGCCTTTTCCTTTCCTGAACCCAGCCTAAACATCTGGCATTTCTTGCTTCATTTATGGTAAAAGTCTTTGTTGTTGAATTTCATTGTTGAATTTTGAGCATCTGTTTACCTGCATGAGAATTTAATGTAGTGGTCCTGTCATTACTGCAGTCCCTGGTGCCCTCCTTTTCCAAGTGTTTACAATCTGTAGGCCATTGTTTGATTTTCCATATTTGTTGACAAATTTTAGTTAAAATTAGAGTAGATTCTCTCTCTGTAGCTTGAACCATCTTTAGTGGTATGCCGCCAGTTCCTGGTGATTCATTCATTTCTCTAAACTAGCCTGAGTGGAGTTTCCATTTCATTTTCTAAAATTATAGTTGTATCTTCAGATGAGCTTTCCTTGAATGAATCTGTCATCTTTTCATATGTTTTACATAATTTTCAGTGCATTGTTTCAATACACTTTTTATTTCTGCTTGGTCATGTAATGTGTTCCCCTAATGGTCTATAGCATGCCCATCCTTAGTTTAAATTTCCCTAAGATTTTATTCTTACTTTTGTTGTTGTTGTGATCTTCTATGTTTCTGCATTGATTATTATAGTAGTTCTCCATATCCCTGCACACAAATCATTGAACAGTTACATTCAGAGTTCTAACTTTGTCATCTTTTATTTTTGTTTCTTGACTGTCCTTACTGCTTGAAGAGTTTCATCTGTCATCTCTCGAGGCTTCTCTTTGTTGCTTGTTGTTGTTGTTGCTCTTTTTGCATTCCTCCCTGATAAGGTTGTTGGCTTCTGTTCAGAAATCTTCTGGTTCTGGTTAATTAGGCTCAATAGTGCAAATCTCTCTCTCTCTCTCTTTCTCTTTTTACATTATCTTTAAATTAAATGGGGATGCTTTACAGGTTGCATTTTGGCACTATGGCTGGTTTAATATCCTTTTTAATTCTACATAATTTTTGATATTGGTAGTTCATGGTCTGTTCATTCATGTAGTACTGGTAGCCTTGTTTTTGCAAAGAGAATGATGTTTGTCCATGTTCTGCTTTCAATTATGTAGTCTATTTGATTTCTATAGTGGCCATCAGGTAATGTTTATGTATGCAGTCTCCTCTTTGGTAGCTTGAAGAATGTGTTTGTGATGAAAAATCAGTCAATTCATTTTTTGATCCTAGGTCCAATTTTCCTACAATCTTTGATTCTGCTCTATTTCCCACTTTTGCATTCTAGTCACCTAGGAGAAACAAGAAGTCCTGTTTTGGTGTATGATCGATTTTCTCCTGGACTCAAACACAGAATTTTTCCATTTCTTCTTCTTCTGCTTCTGTAGTTTTGAGGATAAACTTGGATTATGGTTATACTGATGGATTTTCCCTGAAATCTTTTGGATATGATTCAGTCAGACTTTGTGATATATATGCTTTATTGTTTTTGCAACATCTCTTCTCACTATTAATGCCACCCAATTTCTTCTTAGTTTTTCATTTCCTGAGAAAAACATTGTAGAGTTCTCTGACTCAAATGTCCCATTCCTGTTCACTTAAGCTTTACTCACCCCAAATATTGCACTGTCGATATGTTTAGTTTCTTGTTTTTCTATGTCTAGCTTTCTTAATTCATTCTTCTCATATTTCATATTCCTGTAATATGTACTGTGCAGCTTCAGACTTTCTTTTCACCTCTGAACATATCAATAGCTGAATTTGCTTTTGGTTTGAGTGTAATTGCTTCATTAGCCATAGTGCTATTATCATTGTCCTCTCCTGTACCTCTGTATCTTGTTAAGTACTATCCAACCTGTTTCCTGGCATTATTTCTTGTTTCATTTTGGATTGTCTCATCATAGGGTTTTCATGGTACATTCAAAAGGAGTTTACTATGCCTTCTTCCATGCAGTACTAACCTGCATTAGCTACGGTGCCACTGTTGTCATCTCTGGAAGAGCCTCCACCAATATCACTTCCCCACACACTATTGCTGCTACCCAGTAGTTGTTTGGGACATTTAGTCTCCTTCTCAGAGACACCTGTCTGACAGGGAAGACCCTACCAGAAGCATTGCTGCCATCAGCATGCCCTCTTTACCTAACAGGAGCACACAATCACACACCACAAAAATGTAATATCATGACGAGAAACCACCTATACAAAATTTTATTAATCCATGTTTACAGACTGAACATTCAAAAACTGAATTATGGCAAATGTTTGGCCCTCTTTACTTTCAGATTAAAAATAATGGTTTCCAGGATGCAAACATGTTTTTCTCTCCAAAAAACTTGAAATATATATAAAAAATGTTAAAATTTGTTGATGATATTGTCTGATGCTGTCTAGATGTTTTTCCTTCTAATTAAGCATTGTTCCTCTCTGAAGACACCCTGATTGATCAAGTATTGTACCTTAAATGTCATTCTACCATAATGTCACCAATTCATATTACTGCCTAACATCATTTGCAGACAAACAATGCCCATTTATAATGAGGAATAGTTCCTGGATTAATCACTTGGAGGACTACTGTTAATCAGGTATCAGAAAGAAAAAACTAAGCTTTTTCAGAAAAAGGCAATACTTTATGAACACCTACAGAAAATTTCTGTAGATGTTTTGGCAATGTATTCCCAGTTACAGAGAAGTCTTTTTATGCAGACAAAATGTTGTTTAAAAATCTGCTCCACGTTTAGCTCTTGAAGGGTTACATTAATAAACTAAATTAGTAGTTGAAATGTCTTCTTCTGAACCTGTCTGTCTAACTAATTAGTAAAAAAGACTTTGTGACATTAACCTGGGAGACATCAATTATTAAACTATCACCTTTGAGGGAGGGGAAATGGGAAGATTAACATAGTCATTGCCATGATCTTCCTTCTACAAAATATATGCGACATTCACTAACCTGATAAGGTAGTGTGACAATGGGAGAGATAAGTATTGAAAAATTATTTGCACAAGCAAGTTTAAAACAAGTTGTTAATAATCTGTCTTTGAAAACCTACCTACTCATAATATTTAGTAACCCTAGACCTACTGCATGCAAGTGAGAAATACACTGAATCTGGCCATTGAAAAAGTATTAATACTTGAAAGAGGAAAAACAGATTTAAGCTGGCCAGTGAAAATGTATCCAAGGGGATCCAACTCCCAATCTTCTCCTTGTCATAATCAGCCTTTTCATCCATGAAAAGATGTGTATCTTTTCTTTTACAAAGAGTGATCCACATTCTGCCTACAAAACAATAAGATTTCAAGGATTAACCTGCCCCAGGAGACACCAGAAGGTGAAGCTAAGGCACAGTCTGGGAGGAGAAGGACACAACTAAGGCCCTTTCCGCATGTGGGAAAGGAACCACACAAAAAACGGACTCACCGGACTTCTTCAGCATCCAGGCAAGTCTGTTGTGACGAGGAGCAGTGCAAGCTCATCACTTCACACTGCTCCGGCATCCAAAATGGCAGCTTCCAGTTGGTGGATGCTCTCCGCCAACCAGAGAAGCTTGCCAGCCTAAAGCCCGCCCCCAGCAGATCTGCAGGCACGCATTAGTGCGTGCCTGCAGATCTGCACCGGAGCGTGGTGATGGAGTGACATGGGGTCACGCTCTCCGTGCTTTTTAAAAACCTCTTAAAAGAGGTTTTTTAAAAAAGTACACTGCGCAACCAGTTCCGGTCACTCCAGAGTGGACTGAGGTGCAGAACTACGAAAAGTAGTCCGCCCCAGTCCACTCCACGGTGCAGAAGACCTCCGTTGGAGATTGCTCTGCACTGTTTTAATAGGTTGGTGCAGAAAGGGCCTAAGTCAGAATTTGGAGTTTATTGGCTGTTCAGGATTGACAGAATGCTACTTGACATTACATGTTTTAACTGTATATGTCAACATTGCCAGTCCTGCACTTCCCCCACAGCTAACGTAGCACATGATTCATCACAGTTAACCTCATAAATTTCTTTTCAGTATTATTGCTCAGTTTTTTAGCGCAAGAAGAAAAACCCACAAAGCCCTCTCTCATAATTGTGCTTCTTAAACAAAACAAAACAACTCCCAATGTCTTTACCCCCGTTACCCCCAGTTCCCATTTGTACTCACACCTCCACACCAAAGAACATAACATGCCTTTGTATGATTGTTTTTCATGAGCGGAAAAACTCATAAATGAAATATTGTGACATTATGACAATAAATATTACCTCTCCCACACTCTTCCTTTCCTTCTAGAGTCTAACAAGTACAAGGTAATATACCATACCCTACTCTTCAATTCTTCCTCTCACACAAATCACCTCAGGCCTCAGCATTTTTTTTAATTTCAGCAATGTAACTTATTTTCCTCTGGCAGGTGTTAAACATCTACTAGAAGTTGCCCAGAGACTGACTAGTAGATCCTGAGTTATCTATGATCAAGGAGCATTTAGAGCACTCAGTTCTTACATTTCACTTGGATACAAAATATATGTCTGTGGAGAAACCATTGACATTCCTTCCCTTCTTTTGCTAACTCCTCTCTTGTTTTAATTCGTAGTCCAATAATCGGATCCTTAACAGTTAAATCTTTATAAGTAAGCCATCTACCTTTCAAGTCCTTCCCCTTCATCAGCGCCTCTTGCGGAGAGACCCATAACGGTAATCTCGAGTATAATTTTCGTTTCCAGGTCCTCCAGATCTCAAATAAAGGTCTTCTGACATAGTGATTCAGGAAATCTTTGTCCACTTTCGTCTTATTGTACCAGAGGTAGGCATGCCATCCGAAACGCAAATCTGCGCCCTCAACATTCAGTATTCTCTCGTTTTTCAACTCAATCCAATCTTTCAACCACGACATTCCATTAGCCATGAAATAACTCACCTTACTGATTGGGAAAAAATAATTTTTGAAAAAAGGAACATTTAACATCTCATTTTTATAAATTTTTATTAGATAGAGAGGTTGAAACAGAGATAATTAAAGAGACTATGATAAGCTGGGCTCAAAATATTGGTCATCAAATTGAATTGGCGTATTGGGAAAAAAGTTGGATAAACACACAGAAGTTTACATGTGCACAAAATCTTAAAGAAAATCATCTAAAAATGCTGCATAGATGGTATTTAGACCCTGTGAAACTGGGAAATATATATAAGTTAAAAGACAAGAATTGTTGGAAGTGTAAGCAGGAGAACGGGACTTTTTTTCATATGTGGTGGCAATGCCCTAAAGCAAAAAATTACTGGAAAAAAGTACATAAAATGATGATGGACACACTACAGATAGAAATCCCAATTACGCCTGAAATCTTTTTACTCAATATGCTGCACCAAGTAGACAAAAAGTACAAAAATCATGAGGCAATAATTTTATATATGATTACTGCGGCTAGAATACTATACGCTAAATATTGGAAAACTCAGGAAACACCATCTGTGGAAGAATGGGAACAGAAGGTTCTGGAATATGTCATACTTGATGACCTCACTCGTAGATTAAGAGGAGAAAAGAGTGGAGAGAAAGCTAACGGTTTGAGGTCGATAAAAAACATTTTGGAAAAGATTTGTCAGAGTGAAGAATAGTAAATAGATGGTTTGAAATAATATAATGTTAAGATAAGAGGGAAGAATACGGTTATGCTAATCTAACTAAAGGTAGAGGCAATGGTGGTATTTGATTTTTATCTTTTTAATAAATAAATAAAGAAAAATAAAATAAAATGCAATTATATTGTCAAAAAAAAAAATTTGTCTGTGCACACAGGCAGGCACAAACTTTACCAGGGCAGAGCTAAGCTAGTCTCGAGAAAGCAAGGCTCCTAAACTGCCAGCCAATCGGGGCTCTGGCTCAAAGCTGTCTGCCCTGACCCATCCCCACAGTTCCTGCCATGGATGAAGAAGGGAGAATAAATATCCCATCTGCATGCTCCTGAGAAGAATATGGGGAACAATATGGATCTCAGATATTTTTAAATATCTTCTGGAGCAAAAACAAAAAACAAAACCAAAAAAACCCTGCCTACAAGATGATTTTTCATAGCCCCACCTTCACACCTGACAGCTGCTTGGTTCCTGCCGTTATTAAAAATAATAGCTGGAGTCCATATCACCCCTGCCTCTTTCTCTCTTGCCAGCATGTGAGTAAGCTAAAGGAGTCACCTACTTCCTCCTTCTCCCATGCCAGGGAAAGTGTTAGCAGAGGTAAGTGTGTGCAGAGTGCTGGTGCTGTAAGGGCTGCTTTTTAAAATATCACAGGTCTTCCTAGGGTGGCAGCAGCATTTCTACTTCCTACCCTTGGGCCACCAACCCCTAAGTTATGCCAGTGCATTTCACTTAATTATATTGCCTGTATTTTATTTCTGACTTGTACATTTTTTAGTAAAACAACAACAACAACAACACACTTCCTTCTAATTGCTTGCTTTAATTCTAAAAGTTATCTTGGTTTTAATGTAAACAAAAAATAGAGTAGAATCACATGATACTTGTTATTACTTTTCTTAATAGAAGAAAAAAATAGCAGTGCCTCAAAATCGAATTATGTCTTTTGAAAAAAGAGTAAATATCATAAAGAAAAGTAAAGTAAGGGTAAATATCATAAAGTAAAAGTAAAGAAGGGGCGGGAGGAAATTCCCATGGGACTGCTTTCATTTGTACACAATTTGTACACAATTTGATTTTAGAAGCCAAGGAGTGAATGAATCTAATAAAGAGGAAAGACCACTTTTGAAACACTTGCAGTCTTCCCTTGGATTCCATTGTACTCTCCCCACACAGGCCCTTTGGCAAGGTTCTGACATACTTGTGAGCGGGCGCCATGCCATTCAAACAGATGGGGGAAAGCACAGGTTGCCACAAGACCATGAGTACATATCAAGCATGGGTGCTAGAGGCATAATTTCAATACTAAACACACACACACACCATTTGGAAGCTACTTGCCTGTAATTAAAACAAACACACCACCATAAATCTAATTTAAGAGTTCAGCTATTGCTAAAAATATTGTGCAAATGAGTCCTGTGCAAGAGGGAAAACAGATCTGGTGAATCTTGAAGAGACAATGGCATTGTATAGAGCAGGAGTGTATAACTCACGGTCTGTGGCTCATGCGTGACCCACCCCAACCTCATGTGTGCTACACTCTAGTGCAGCACGTGGGATCATTACTTCTCTGCTGTGTTGATCACAGACCAGCTTGATGCATGGAAGAGAAAGAGGCTAAAACAACTTACAGTGCCAACACCAACAGCAGCCAGGATCAGTGCTTCCATGCTGCTGTCTGTCTACTGGGGAATGGTGGAGGCTTCAGAAATGTTGACCAGGATTTGAGGATAAAGGTGAAACTAAAGCATCTCCTGAGATTCTGGATGTGCCTACCACTCAAGCATGTGTGCTCACATGTTTGTGTGCATATGTGTGGGCATCCCTTCAACCAATACCTCATACTAAAGGGAGGCATAAGGAAGCAATCTAATCCAATGACGAGTCACAACACAATGAATTCCTCTAGCCATTCTTTCTTCTCTAGTTTCTGTAACTGAGAAAGAACAACAGAATGCCTAATCAGCTTCTGTACTATTAGGATGGGTTGCCTCGAGAAAGGCTGTCAGTGCAGTGAAGGTTATGGCAGGGAAGCAGTTCCAGCTGTTCGACTCCTATCACTCACCTTGCCGCCTTCCCTTCAAGTTCCCTTATTTTATCAAGTACTTGGGCCTCGAAGTGATGCCTATATGGACCAGTGCATGTGTTGTTTTGTGATAAGCATGACCAGACTCAGTAAAAACCTGACAGGAATGGCTAGATACAGTTGTAAAAAAGAATAAAGAAATAAAAGTTTATTAATTATATCAAACATTAACTTCTTAAACTATTTAATCATTCATGCCTCCTCCAAAACTGTATTCAGTTGTTCCTTCTGACTGTCCTAGCTTTTTCCTATCTCTAGGGCATCTTTTCTCTGGCTCTCTACAATCCTTTCCCTATATCTAGGCCATCTTTCCAGTATCTCTATAATATCTTTGCCCTATCTGTTTTTCCTCAGAGGCAAGCGTCGTTTTGTATCCTTTCTCCCCTACAAGCCCCCCTTCACAGCTTTCCCTGAGCTGTGCTTCACTGGCACCAACCAGGCTTGACCAGTTCTTCCCTTCACAGTGCCACTGTAAAAATGTAAGAAAAACCCTACAAGATCAGACCAAGGGCCTATATAATTCAGCAGTCAATTTCACATGATGTCCAGACAAATGTCTCTAGGGAGATCATAAACAATATATTAGGACAATATGCCTCTCCTGAAGTTGATCCCCAGCAACTGATATTTAGAGCATAGTGCCTGTAAGAGTTCAGAAATAATGTGTTATGGAAAATGAACTATATTAATTCCATGAGAGTTTTTTTTTCATTTTTCCCCCCCATAATGAGTACTTTTGACTTAATATTTTGTTATTTTCTTGCTCTTCAGGTAGTGTGAAGTGTTTGTGGTGAAATGACCCCTAGTTTGCAGACTGCCTTTGGATTCTCTAAATACCAAAGGTGAATGTAGTAATTGACACTTGACATGACATATTTTAAGAATTCACTGCCAAACAAATTTAATTTTTGGCATTCACTAGTGATTACTAAAATTATTTATTTTTTTATACCAACCTCCCCAACACTAGTGTGCTTTATTTTGGAGATAAAATATATCCATTATGATCAGTATGACAAATACCATGCCTTTTGAACAGCAGTCACACCATGAATTACGGCACTGGGCAACACCAACCCTAGTGAAGCCACTACCCTTATGCATTAAATATTTACCAGCAAGAGGTCATGTGCTAAGGAAAACATGGAGTAAGCTAAAAGAGAGAGGGATTCAATAACTAATTGCAGTCACTTTCCTGATCACCAAAGGACAAAAGAAAGGAGTGGCAGGACCAGAAGGATGAACAAACAAAATTTAAAATAAAAAGAGAAGGAATGGAGAAGGAGGCAGTGACATCTGAAACTGGTATTGAAAAATGTGAAGCTTATTGCTGCATACAGTATGGTCAACATATTATTGTTTACAGGTTTTTTACAGGTTTTTTTTTACAACAACATGTTGTAAGCTTTCTGCTTTTGTGCACCTGTTTTAATTGGCCTTAGTTTAACTGCCAGGCACTAAATATGTGTGTGCGTGCATGCACTCTGAGACAAATCAGCATGATTTTTTTCCTGGTTTATTACTTTTTTTGGCAGGGGCGGAATAATAAGGAACAGTGTGACAATAGTACAGTTCTCATTCATTTTAGCAAAAAGAATTTCCCCATAAATGAAATTAAGTCTTCTTTCTTCTAATGGGGCTTGGTAAGAGTTTTTAAAGACGACAGGCCCAAAGGGTACATTTCTTTTTAGTTTCATCCTGTTCTAAACAGAACTCCCCATCACTCTGCAGGCTAGTAAAATCAAGGAAACTGTCAATTGCAAATAAAAACCATCCCATGAGCAACAACACATGTCCAAGTCTCATTTTACCATTTCAATTATACCATTTTGGTTCAGCAAGACTCTTACACAATAAGTTTATCAGTAACTAAAAATTAAACTGAAAATATTTTGTAATTGTTAAAACATCAACAGCAGCTGTTCAGCTTTCCCCTAGGCATGAAAATAAGTCATAGGTTTTACAGTCTACATGCTACAGTTGGGAGCTATATGAATATGCTTTCTGTGCAGCTAACTGCAACAAATCCAGTAATGATAATTTGAGAGCCAATATATGAATTGAAGCAAATCTGCATGCATTTTTTGGCAAGTGTCCCTTAAAAGTTATTTGTGGCCAATAATTTCACTACATTTAGTAATGCCTTAATAAAAATGAGATTGCATATTTTACAATGCTTATAAATATACTAACAATAAACTATCTACATTATTTGTGCAACTATGCTGACATTTCCAAACTAAAAGGGAAAAAAAGCTGTCATTAGAGACAGAACGAAAAGTATTCCAATAGAATTGCAGACAGACAGCTTTATTGATTTCATTTGACTGCCACAGGAGGACTAGAAGAGAAGCAGGGCCATTGTATGACCTCTGCTGTAGGATCATCTCTTTTGCCTTCCTTTCCTAAATGAAAAAGAGCCAGCATGCTATGGTAGTTTGACCATAAGGAAAAGCAAAGGAAAAAGAAGGAGACAGGGGTGTAGAGAGAAGAGGGCGAATTACTCACGGGGGGGAGAGAAAAGGCAGAGCTAGTTAACACCTTCTTTGCCTCCGTATTTTCCCAGAAGGATACAAGCACCAACCTGGCGGTAGGGGAGCAGGGGAGGAAGCAGAGGAAATGAGGCATTTAAATAAGTAGAGAGGTGGTACAGGAAATACCTGGCCGATTGGATAAATTAATCTAGGGCCAATGAATTGTTTGGGTATTAAAAAGTGGAGAGGCATTTGGAACCCGCTTGCTATAATTTTTGAGAAACTTGGAGGACAGGAAAGTTCCAGCAGATTGGAAAGAGCAATGTTATCCCCATCTTCAAAAAGGGGAAAGAAAGAGGACCCAAATAATTATCGCCCAGTCAGCCTGACATCGGTACCCGGAGATCTGGAGAATCATTAACGTTAGTTTCTAATATTTAGAAAACAACGCAATAATACAGAAGTCAACATGGATTTCTCAAAAATAAGTCATGCCAGACAATCTGATCTCTTTTTATGATAGAGTTACTAGCTTGATAGATGAAGGGAATGCTGTGGATGTAGCATATCTCGATTTCAGTAAGGCCTTTGACAAAGTTCCCCATGACATTCTTGCATCAAGCTAGTAAAATGTGGGCTAGACAGGGCTACTGTTAATTGGATATGTAATTGGTTGACCACCGAACCCAACGGGTGATCACGGATGGCTGCTTTTCATCCTGGAAGAAGTGACTAGTGGGGTGCCACAAGGTTCTGTCCTGGGCCCAGTGCTGTTCAATATTTTTATCAATGACTTAGATGAAGGAATAGAGGGCATGCTCATCAAATTTGCAGATGACACCAAATTGGGAGGGGTTGCTAATATGCCAGAGGACAGGATCAAAATTCAAAATGACCTGGATAGATTGGAGAGCTGGGGCCCGGGGAACAAAATGAAATTCAACAGAGAGAAATGTAAGGTCCTACACTTAGGCAGAAATAATGGAATACAGAAATATAGGATGGGGGAACCTGGATAGCAGTACGTGTGAAAGGGATCTAGGAGTCTTCATAGACCACAAGCTGAACATGAGTCAGCAGTGTGATGCGGCAGCCAAGAAAGCCAATGCAATTCTCGGCTGCATCAACAGGAGTAGGGGTGTTGATCGAGGGAGGAACGGGACCACTTACTCTGCTTTGGTTAGACCCCATCTTGAATACTGTGTCCAGTTCGGGGCACCCCAATTCAAGAAGGATATTAACAACCCGGGAGCAAGTCCAGAGGAGGGTGACCAAAATGGTGAGAGGCCTGGAAAACATCCCCTATGAGGAAGACTGAGAGAGCTGGGTATGTTTAGTCTGCAGAAAAGGAGGTTAAGAGGGGACATGATAGCCATGTTTAAATATTTGAAGGGATGCCACGTAAAGGAAGGGGGGGGGTTTTTTTTGCTGCTCCAGAAACCAGGACAAGGAGCAATGGATTCAAGCTGCAAAAGGAGATTCCCCCTGAAACCTCAGGAAGAATTCCTACAGCAGGGGCTGTTCCCGGGAGTGGAATCTGCTGCCTCGGAGAGTAGTGGAGTCTCCTACCCCTTTGGGGGTTTTTAAGCAGAGGCTTGATGGCCATCTGTCGGGAGTGCTTTGAGGGTGTTCCTGCATGACAGGGAGTTGGACTGGATGGCCCGTGTGGTCTCTTCCAACTCTACATTTTTTATGATTTATTATTTTGAAAATTTTATGACCATTGGACTATGGCCATTTCTCCACTACACGTTATAATGCTATTATTCCCCTTTCAACATCCTCTTAATTCTTGGGTTTGTAGTTCACTGAGGCCAAAGAGCTCTCTGGCTGAAAAATTCTAAATGCCCTTCTCTAAAATCCAAAAACCCCAGGATTCCACAGGAGGTTGAAAGTGAAATAATAGCACTACAACAGTATAGTGTGGAAATGACCTTTGACTCTGCAGACTAAATGTTCAAATCCCTGCTCAGCTATGCAAACCCACTGGGCCACCTTTGTCAGGTCACACTCTCTCAGCCTCAGAGGAAGGCAAACACAACCACCCCTGGAAAAATCTTGCCAAGAAAACCCCATTATATGTTTGCTTGAGGGCCCCCATAAATAGGAAATCACTTGAAGGCACACAACAACTTGCTGAACTACTTCCATTCCAATTGGTTCTCTCTCTTTCTTTGTTTCTTTAAAAATGGTTTGAAACTTTAAGAATATTGAGGGACCCAACTGTATTTCTAGCCTTTTCCCTTTTGTGTCATTTTTTCTAAGGAAAGCCTCTGGGCAGTTCACCAAGATGAAGTTCCGCTTTGCACCAACAGACAATTTTTGTCACATCAAACAGTAGGTTTAAGAAGGCAGTCTTCATCAGGGCAGGTACATGGAAAGGAAGGATTAAGAGAAATAATCTCCTCATCTACCATAATTAATTAGGGCCTATTGCAGCTGTTATTTGCAGGAAATAGAAAAAAGAGAATAATTCAAATTGGAGTCACAGATTTAGGCTGCAATCCCACCCACACTTACTGTGGACTAAGCTCTACTGAAGTAAGTGAGAATTATTTCTCGGTACACATACAGGAGAGAGCCATCATGGTATAGTGGTTTGAGTGTTTGACTATGACCCCATAGACCTGGGTTCGATTCACCACTCAGTCATGGAAACCCACTGAGTGACCTTGGGCAAGTCACATACACTCAGTTCCAGAAAACCCCATGATACATTTGCCTTAAGGTTACCATAAGCTGGAAACAACGTGAAGGCACACAACAACAACACACAGAGAATTATACTGTAAGTATTTCATGTGATTTGTCCCTAAAGCTAAAGATGCCTTTGTACTTGAGCAAGAAATTGTTCAACTTCTTGAAGAAGTGAGTATGTAAGAACTATTTCAGAGCTACCCATTATAGAAATGCAGAAGCTCTTCCACAAGTTCTTTAGCAATTGCTTATATAGCAACCGTAACACCTATTTTTCTTTCAATTTCAGTTCTTTGAATCCAACTCACTGGTTTTATTTATGTGTGTATCAGTGAAATGTAATCCTATCATTTTGGATTAAGGGTGAAGCAATTCTGGTATGGGTTTGGCCACAGTAAATCCCTGAGAATATCCACACTATATCTGCATAAACTGAGATTAAGATTATGGCTGTTTTTTCTGATGATAAATTGTACTGTTATAGTAGAAAATGAAGAGCATTAGTGTATGATTGCTTTTCAATTAGAGAAAACATGGCGACATGAATAAGGAAAAGGAGATTATTTTTTTTAAAAAAAATAGCATGCCTTAATAAAAGAGAAATAATATTTATCTTTCGCAGCAGAAAAGCTTAGTAGTATCATACACATGTTATTACAAGCAATTCTGCACAATCACAGCAATGGCTAATGGAGCAGATCCTATTAATACTGGCTGAGAGGTAAATCAATGAGGCTGACTCCATAGTAACTGCATTTAGGGTTGCAATTTGAATGAATATTCTACAGAAGATCAAAAGCAGAGGAAGTGGCAAATAAATACATTGGTAGATATTAATTATTATGCACTGAGATAAGCATAAAGACTAACATACAGCCTTAGCTGTTTTAATTGCCATGACATGATCCAGAGATCATCTTGTTGACTGAATAGAAAATACAGTCATCCCTCCGCATTCATCAGGTTTAGGGGCACAGGACCCCCGTGAAAGTGGAAAAAACGTAAATAACTAGGTCCTCTCAAACCATATTCAACCCACCATGAAATTATAAAAAAAAAATTCAACCCACCATGGATTCCTTCACAAGGCAGAAGTGGGTGGGTGGTGGGTCTTACTGCCACCTCCACTGCTACCCCACACCATTTGGCGACCAACCCACGAAATGAAGACACCACACACAGAGCTTGGGTTGAACTAGGGCAATTTATTATATGCCTATTTAGCATGAACATGAACTTGAACTTAAACTTGGGCCTTGAACTTTGTGACATGAGAGAAGGGGGGTCAATGCAACAGGAATTGTTGAGGCCAAGGGGTCACCACCTGACCTCTCCCCCAACCTCCCTTGAGCGAGATACCGGGTCCCGAAGCAAACAGCCTACCCCTTTTTCTGGAAGGCGAGCCCCCTGCCATGCACTCCTTGCCTCAGAGCCCCAAAGTAAGGGCCAACTGTGGGCCCACCCCAAGGACAACTCGATCATCGTCCTCCCCCTTGTCTAATGACAAGATGGGAGGGCTCCTGAGGCTTGTTCTACATCATAGAGTGCCATAGGTACTCACCAAAGCCTTTAGACTCCCCCTTTCCTGCCAATGTGCCTATTTGAGTGACCTGTTTAAGACACCACCCTGAAAAGCCAATTATCTGTTTCCCTTGGCACAGTGTAGGGTAGGCGGAAAAAAAACATGGTGGGGGGAAATTCCTGCCCGGTCCTGAAGCGTCCAACAAGCTTACACTGAAACCAAAGGGAGGGAAGGTGGGTTGCCACAAGTCCAAACAGGCTGAAGAAGGGGTGGTGCAGCCTTAAAAGGAGACCTTTTGGCTCCGCCTCCTCTCTACCTACTGTGCGACCCTTGTCGCACAGTAACTGTGTGGTCTCTTCTCATGGGAGGCCAGCAAAGGCGTCTCCCCCCACCAGATGCAGCATGGCACATTTGGAGGGGGGAAACGAATTGCCGACCAACCCATGAAATGAAGAGACCACACACAGAGCTTGGGTTGAACTAGGGCAATTTATTATATGCCTATTTAGCATGAACATGAACTTGGGCCTTGAATTTTGTGACATGAGAGAAGGGGGGTCAACGCAACGGGAATTGATGAGGCCAAGGGGTCACCACCTGACCTCTCCCCCAAACTCCCTTGAGCGAGATACCAGGTCCCAAAGTGAGCTTCAGCCAAGCTCTTCTTCTGGAAGGCGAGCCCCCTGCCATGCACTCCTTGCCTCAGAGCACCGAAGAAAGGGCCAACTGTGGGCCCACCCCAAGGACAACTCGATCATCGTCCACCCTCCTTGTCTAATGACAAGATGGGAGGGCTTCTGAGGCTTGTCCTACACCATAGGGTGCCATAGGTACTCACCAAAGCCTTTAGACTCCCCATTTCCTGCCATGGATAAGGGCAAGCGTCTGCTTAGCCCTTATCCCCAAACAAACACACAGAAACTTATAAGCCCTTGTTGCCGGTCCTGAAGAAAATTTTCATTGTTTTCCAGTGACAAATGAATGCCACCCACCCATGCAGAGCAGGCCTCTAGAAGATTATGTTGAGGTGGGGAATGTAAAACTCAAGCCCTGTCTGATCACGTTACAGACTTCTTTGTTTGCTCGGCACTGAACAAACTCGATGGGTTGAAATCATTGCGGACCATGTGATGACGACTTCTGGGCATCTGTCCAGAATGAGTCATATGTTGTGAATGGCCTGTATAGCCAAGGCCGGTCATGTCAACAGTCCAAGGTCCTTACCCCTAGGCGAATGGCCCACACATCAGGTGGAGGCCCATGGCGCTCATGGAACAATATAGGCAACAGACCAAGCCAACATCAGACGAAGGGCCAAGGCCTTGCCCTTCAGCAAGCCCAGGTCATTACCACCACAGTAGATGACCAAAACATCAAGTGGAGGCTCACGGCACTCCTGGGCCTCACTTACCAGCAAGCCTAGGTCATTACCACCAAGGTGAATGACCCTTATCAGATGGAGGCCCTTGGCACTCCAGTCCTTGCTCAACGGCCCTCCTAAGTCATTACTACCAAGGTAGATGACCAAACAGTAACTGTGTGGTCTCTTCTCATGGGAGACTGACAAAAGTGTCTCCCCCCACCAGATGTGGCGTGATGCATTCGGAGGGGGGAAACAAATTTTAATAGGGATTTACAAGCCTCATTCCCAGTTTTTCAGTCTCACAAGGCTTGCAGTCCCTATTAAAAATGGCATAGGGTGATAGGGCACAGAGGTGATAGCAAATAATCTGTGAATAATCAAATCCGCAAAAGTGAAACCCACAAATGTGGAGGGCTGACTGTACAACATAAAAATATGTAATTTTTGCAGAGCTAAGCAAAATTATCCTTTTCCTTGATTTCAATAATCTCTTTTGCATATACATTTTCAAATCTGTAAAAAAAAGACTTTCATACTCTGGTGTACAGTACTGGTAAATGTTCGGCTTATTTTCATGAAGTTTTGCATGGTGAATGCTTCAGGAGGAATTTGAGTACCACATTTAACACAAATGAGTAAATTTACTGTCTTCTAATGGCTGTGATGAACCAAGAGGAGATGAGAAGACTCACGTGCGTAATACTATGGTTTAGTGACACATGCAAGCCAACTCACTCTGGGCCTGTCCAAGTCTGCAAGGCCTGGTGTGTTTGGAATCATGGACAGAAACCATGATGTGACCTGGTGACACAGTGCTTAAATGCTGGTACTGCAGCCACAAAGTTGTGAGTTCGATCCTGCTGGGCTCCAGGTTGACTCAACCTTCCATCCTTCCTCAGGTCAGTAAAATGAGTACCCAGTTTGTTGGGGGCAATTATAAACCACTTAGAGAGCACTTAGCTGATAAGTGGTATAGAAATACACATGCTATTGCTATTGGGTTCTACAGGGAGGTGTTCTGAGGCATCATTTTGAGACCCTCATTAATTATGGGAAGCAGTATGATGATGATGAGAAAGAGAGTTCATACAAATGCTAACTCTGTTTTTCAGTGCTATTCCTTTGATATATAGGATCACGCGAAGAAAAAAATGGCAGCCAGTTTACATAGAAATCCTATACTTTAAATTAGATTTGTCAGTGTTGCCACTGACAGAGATCCTGTGCTTTCAATGCCTGAAGGAATGTAATTCAAACTGATATTTTAGAAGAATGGATCCCAGTCAATTAGCTCTGGTGATCATGCATAAAAACTTTAACCCAAAGAATGGAGTTTTAACTTCTCCTGTTTCTCCATAGGGAACAGCTTCACCTACAGAGTTATACATTTTTTGCCATCACAAGGCTGTTACAGGTGCACAATTTCTGAAACAGTGATATTTCCAAATTAACATATTGTTATTCAAAAGCACAGTAAATATGCCATTTGTTATTTTAAAAAAATAATTAAATTAACACAACTGGTATAACTAAGAAAGCAACGCATGTTCTTTCAGGTGGGAATAACAGATGTTTGAGTTTTAACTAACAGAATGACAAAGCTGAGAGCCTGTAATAGATCTCCAACTGTGAAAACAGCATCTGACAATCAGATATCTAAATGGAGTCAAGCCCTTCTATAGGAAATAACACTGACATACTCATTTTTCTGCAACAGAAATTAAATATGCTCAAGTAATTAGGAACGACACACAAATGTAAATCCAATCTGAATTTAAGTGCCACTTAAGTACATTTACTTCTATAGAATGTAGATTTTTGGTACTGGATCTTTAACAGAATATATCACCACCAAGTACTTAATTAAATGTTCAGCTTTAAAAAAATACCTGAAAGGCTCTAGAAAAGCTGGAAAGGAGTGAGAGCATTATACCAGAATTAAGATACAGAATTAAGAATCTGTATTTCTCATTTCTCCTCTCAGAATGGGGCTGAAGCTTCTAAGAACAAAAATCAAATAAAACATCTCAGGTAAAATATAACAAAACAGGATAACAAGAGAACTTAAAATGCAATGACAATACACCAATATGAAAAGAAAAAAAATCACACAGCTGGATTAACACCTCTTTTAGAGCAACCCAACTAAACTGCGGTGTGGTCTCTACTTTCTTCTCCACCAATTCAATTGCAAGGAATGTTAGAAATTTTCAAATCTATTTGCCATATTTTTTGCTATTTTGAAACCTCAAACTGTGATTAATATTAGGATCAGAAACCAGTGTAAGACTTCATGTTTTCCTAAACTGTAGGTAGTTTGTCCAAGTTCACACAATCTCTGTTCCAAGGTGAACGAATAGCTCTTTCATGTAAGATGACAGCTTTAGCTTCGAACACAGCATAAGAACCTTTACAATCATAAAAAGCATTTTTCAGTTTATAGACTCTCCTCACAATAAAAAGAGTGCTAGTTTGGCATATAGAGCCCATTGAGTTCATCTGGCATTCATATCATCCAGCTTTCCCAATCTGGCAGGGACAGTTCTAATTAATCCTCTGACATCTCACTTTTTTCAGCTGCCTTTTTAAAATGTCCCAGTTTCTCTGTCCTTCTCTAACTTTCCTCCATCCTCAGCTTAATTCAATTGCTGCAAACTGAATTCAAAGTGCAAAAATAGTTTGTACTCCATTAAGTCAGGGAAGAGGAAGGAGAGAAAGGTGCAGCATTTTGTCCTTACCTCTGGATTGAGGCAAAAGCAGATTGCTGCGACCTCTCCTATCTCATGTGTTCTTCCTCATGAATCACTTTTCTCTTTTGACTGCACTCTGATGCTGCTTGGACACACGCACACTCATTTCATATGTGAAATGTTAGAGGGGTGTGGTCTTTTATATACTACGTTGAAACTCTGCATTCCATAAATGGTCACAAAACAAATATGAATAAATAAAGTATGATTTTAAGAAACTGGAAACTAGAAAAGCAACAAAATGAAAATAGCTATCCAGCAATTGTAGCTGTGGAGATCAAGTAGATAAGAGATTTTCAAAATACAAGTGGGAAAAAGTTTAAGAATGAGCTATATGGTTTTACCTTGCTATCATTTTCTACACTGGCCATTGAACTGGGCTTTTAAAAACTGCACACAATGAGAACCTGTGAAATTCTGCAGTCAAATGTGGGACCTTAATTATAGAAAGCATATTATTAGCATATGGAATTCCTATACAGTACTATCTGCTATAGCTCTCTATTTAATAACATTACAGTAGGGTTGAGCAAACTGTGGCCATGGTCGCACATGTGACCCCTCCCCTGACTATTTGTGTGACCCCAACCTCTCTCTCCCATGCTAAGACCACCTTGTTGCGACATAAAAGGGAAGAACTGCCTGTCCTTGAAGCCTCTGGGAGCAGTGATTCACCTTTTAAAAAGTTCACAGAGTTCTTCTTCACTATTTGCTAGCAAAATATCTATTTTTCAAAAACAGAAGTGGACCTATGGGTACTTCTGGTTTGGGTTTGTTTCAGTTTTTGCACTTTTGTGCAACCTCTAGGACTTGCCCAAGACAGGCAATTTTTCCTCAGATTTGCTGAAGTTGCTCACCTCTGCATTACAGTAATATTAAAAGAAACACATTTAAATACAGTACTCTCTACATTCAGTGAAGGAATACATTGGTATTTAGCACTACCAGTCTCTTTAAAAGTCTGTTACTAAATACACAAGTGACACATATAAGTAGAAAAAAACGAAATAAGTCAAGAAGCAAGAGCTCCCATTGCAGATTTCATAATTTGTATTGCCGATCAAGCATAACACATTATTTAGTCTGTAACATTAACATCTCTAGCAGTGTGTGTTTGTGCATAACATCAATTTTTTATAGTCAAAATTAATCACTAAACACCATTCTACAGAACATCAAAAATGCCATAAAAAGGGGATTTAGTATAGTAAGATTTTTAAAAAACAGGGAAAAAATGGGACTAGGAACAACTGGAAAGCAAAATAATTGTAATTTACCTCAGGTTTACAGCTGAACAATTAAATCAATGAAAATGAAGTTTCTTTTGGGAAAAATCCCTCATCCAATGGAATTTATTCCCAAATTCCCAAATAGTAGAGTGTGTACTGTGTGTACAGTGTGTACAGTGTGTCCCCCCTTCGTTATTGTTCAGTTAAGCACAATCAATTTCAATAGGCCTCAAAGAATGTTTCATTTCCTCTTGGTTACACCCAAAGCGACATAAATCCATATGGTTATGAACTGGATTGTCAATCTAAATTCATTTAAATGCACCTTAATGTTGAATAATTAAATATACTTTGATTTTTCTAAAAGAATCTCTGAAGAAACGTTAAAGTCTACATCCTCATCCCTCACTCCCACAGGGAACCTGTTGACAAGCATTGAAGCATTTGCTGTTGGTTAACATTATCTTCTGGTGATAGTTTTTGAAACTGACAACACTCTTCATTATTTTTTCCTTTTAGACAAGTGTTGCTACTCTAATTATTTACAGGTCTCCAGTGGCAGCAAGACAACAAGAGAATCCGAACTTAGCACACACTCCCTCCCTTGAAGAGAGTTCCACAGAGAGAGTTCCTCCTTGGAAGGGAGCATGAAGAAAACTCTTTTGAAGCATGGGTTTTAAATAATGAAGAGACATATTTTAAAAAACAGGCTTTCAGAGTACTGTTACAATCACAAAGAAAACTGTCTTATATTGCATCACAAGAACTGAACTGGCTGCTAATACACCTCTTGGAGTTCATAGTGGCAGTGGATGACATTTGAAGCTATAAATAACTTGATATCTCAGCCTCATTGCTTCAGGGAATATCTCCTTGAGTATACCTGTCCAAGCAGTATGATCTGCTGAGGATACCTTCTTCTGTCTTCCACAATGTACTGAGAGTAATATTGTCGTTGTGTTCCTTCAAGTTGTTTCTGAGTTATGGTGATCCTAAGGCAAATCTATCAGGGGGTTTTCTGGTGCTGAGAGTGTATAACATGCTCAAGGTCACCCAGTGGGTTTCCATGACTGAGCAGGAAATCAAACCCTGGTGTCCAGGATCATAGTCCAACACTCAGACCACTACACTATGCTGGCTTACTGGGAATAATATATTGGGCTAAATCTAATGCCAGTCTTATCCTGAACAGACTTGTTCAAATGAATGGGACTTGGTGCTCATAGCTAACTTAAGTTCCCTTAATTTCAGTGGTTCTGTTCTAAGTTAAGTCTATTCTTGGCTTCATCCTTAATGTGGTAACATAAGAAAGGGTATTATTTATTGTGGTACCCTGGTTGTGGATGACAATCTTCAATGAGGCCTAACTGGCTTTTCTGTTGGCCACACTAAAGTGCCAAGTTAAAACTTAGCTTTTTACCCAAGCTTTTGAGGCCACATGATTATTGTTTGGTTTGAACCTGTTGTGATTGTATGTTTTGTCTTCTGATTTATACTGTTTTGTTTGTGCTGAATTCTTTTGAAATATTTTAAATAATCTCATAATTGTTTTAAAATTGTTTTTATTGTGTACTGTTACCTCCGAATAGAAGATGTGCATGGTTTGCTTGAAAAAAAGTATATCACTATATTGTACATTGTAGTCTAGTTTAGTGTGTGCTTTTTCACTGAGAAGTACTCTGTGTTATAATATGGATATAACAATAAATTCCATCAGCCATCTGGATGGCTGTTGAAGAACTTTTCATCATGAATATGCCAAGAACAATGCAGATGGTCAGTCTTATTAGCATTTTGGGACCTATTGAAAGAAATGAAGAAACTAGAGGAAAATAATGGTAGCTAACTGAATCATGACTTATCTATAAAATTAAAACTGAATGATACATTTTCTAAAATATATTTGGAGCAAATCATTATCCTTTCTCATTAATGACTCCCATAATAATAAAGACATATTTGGAAATAAAGCATGCACTTCCTAGCCACAGCTGGGCAATCTTTCCAATGAAAGCATTAAGTAGGTGATTGGATCTTTCCTGCTCAGTGTTTAGGCTATTGCTTAATAGGGTGTGCCCAAGATAACTTCCTGCCTGAGACAAAGCTCAAGACAGAAACACTAACCTGGTACATGCACAGAAGCTCATTGGGCTGGCAGCTTCTGCTTCAAAATTGGCAACAGGAAGGCATGCACCATGTCACCTGACATAGCAGGCTGGATAAAGGGGTTCAGGACAGACTGTGTACAGAACTCTGCTCTAAAAGACAGAGAGAAATGATAGGCAGATGATAGGCAGAGAGAGAAAGATTAGATTAGATTAGATTAGATTAGTTATCCTGCCTGTCTCCCAGTATGGGTCTTAAGGCAGCTTACAATAAGAAATACAATAGAGTTAAAAGTTGATAAAAATTTAAATTGTAATTAAACAAGCTATCATAGTGAAACACAATGAATTTTAAAACCAGAAGATCATCATAAAACATATCAATAAAATAAAGATACAGCACCCTGCCACATAAAGAGAGCCTTTTGTACAACCAACTAAATATCAAATGTTTAAATAAAAAGGCATTTACCTGCTGGGAAAAGGAGAGCAGAGTGGACCTAGCCTAACCTCTGTGGAAGGGAGTTTCACACCCTTGGGCCAGGCACCAAGGTGCTCCCCTGCCATGTCCTAACCAGACGGGCTTTTTGACAGTTGTGGTACTAAAGGATACCAAAGGATCTTAAGAGTCAGGCATGTTCATATAGGGAGATACAACCTTTTAAACAGTCTGCACCTAAGCTTTATAGGGCTTTAAGTTATAACTAGCATTTTGAATTGTGCCTAGAAACAACCCAGTAGATCCCATGAAACTGTTTCAATGAGTGAGTTATATATTCCCTATAATTAGCCTCGGGGAAATACAGGTCAGCTGCATTTTTGATCTGCTGAAGTTTCTGAACATTTTCCAAAGGTAGCCCCATGTGCTATTACAGTAATCTAAATGGGATATAGTCAAGGTATGTTTCAGCATAGCTAGATCTATCATCTCCAGGAACTGAATAGTCAGCATTCATGAAATACAGGTAGAGAGATACCACTGAAAACTCCCCAGACTTTCCATGTAAACATTATAACCATGTTAAATATTTGAAGGGATGTCACATAGAAGATGGGGCAAGCTTGTTTTCTGCTCCTCCACAGACTAGCACATGGAGCAATGGATTAAACTACAGAAAAAAGGACTCTACCTAAACATTAGGAAGATTTTACTGATGGTAAAAGCAGTTTGACAGTGGAATATGCTGCCTTGGAGTGTGGTGCAGTCTCCTTCCTTGGAAGTTTTTAAACAAAATCTAGATGGCTATTTGTCAGGAGTGCTTGTGTATTCCTATATGGCAGGGGGTTGGAGTGGATGGCCCTTTTGGTCTGTACCAGTTCTATAATTCTATGATTCAAGCAAAGTATGTGGAAGGTTACAACATTTCATTTTTCTTCAATGGAAGAAGGAATATAAAGTTACAAGGTGCTTAATCTTAAACTGTAGGCAAGCAATTACCAGTAAGAAAGTAATCTATGTATATACAGTACAATACAGATACCACATGAAAGGGAAAAACAAGATACTTTAATAGAAAGAAGGCTTCCCCCCACCAAAAAAAAAAAAACACCTTAAGCCGCAAGTACTCAAGATTTAACAGGCTCAACTTATATTACTCTAAATCAGTTGAATTTACAGAAAAGGCTCCTGGGCTAAACAGGACCTACAAAGACATTTCAGGACCTAAAGCAATTTTTAGTCACAGAGAAATCCTTGCCAGAATTATTGTTACTGGATTCCAACCTATTTTTGCTTGTTTTGTGTCGATGATCTCCAACAAGCCTAAACCGGAGAATGTGTGAAGGGAAGGAAGGGAGGATGGAAAGCCATTTATTTCTTTTTGAAACTCAGATATTGAACACTACTTCGAAGTGCTAGTATAATTCAAGTTCTGGTGATGATCTACAGAGCCCTACAGGACTTGCACCCAGGCTATTTGAAGGACCATCTCTCTTTTTATAAGCAAATCAGAGCTTTGAGATCTTCTGGAGAGGTCTTTCTCTCTGTCCCACCACCTTCTCAGGCTTATTTGGTGGAAACAAGGGACAGGGTCTTTGTGATGTCTGCTCCCTGACTCTAAACTCCCTCCCTAGATAGAAAGGCCAGGATTGCCCCATCCTTGTTTTCCTTCTGCCAGCAAGTTAAAATGTTTTTATGCCATGAGGCTTTTAGAAACTGACTGGTGTGGGCTTTTTAACACTGTGTAGTGCTGTTTTTAAGGTTTGTATGTAGTCTTTTAGTGAATTTTAATGTTTTCAACTGTATAAATTGTTTTTAAAAAAACAACTTTAAATAACATTGAGTCTCATTACTGAGAAAAAGGCAGGATATACATGAATAAAATAATAATGATAATAATGCTTCCCACATTTCGTCTTAAAGCTGTGACCCTTACAGGCTTTATAGCAAATGTGGGAATATGCAGTCCTGCCACATCATTTACAGGACTGCCACTTCGAGAAGCCCTTGTCAGCTAATAGTGAAGAATGCTAGAAGCTGCAGTTTATATCTGGAGAGTCACATTCTCCTCATCCCTTCTTTAGGACTTCAGCCCCTAGGCAACTTTTTTTTCTCTCTGTTCTCACTCTACTTAAACATTTCTTTAAAAGCTGACTTATACTGAACCTTACACTGTTGATCCCTTTTGCTGATCCCTTTAGTTCAGTTTCATCTACACAAAAGCAACATTGGATCTTTCTACAGAATGGGTGGTGGAAGTATGAACTGCAGGCTTCATGCAACCCATGGATCTCACTTTTGTAGTCCACAAAGCCTCCTGCCAGTTCCTATGGCCAGGGTCATGCTGGGAAATTCTCAGAGTTGCAATTCAAAAACCAAAAATCTTTTCCAAGTTTTTGGCTAATTAATCCCACAAGCTTACATCTTTCCCCATGATCTGGATAAGCTGCCCATCTTTTTGATATATTAAACAGTCAGATACACATCTATCTATATATTAGTCTTTGCTGTCAGCAATAAAATGCAGTGGTTTTGTTTTGTTTTTAAGCACAAATATATTCCTGAGATTGGGGGAGTGGAAGTTACTTACTACTATCATGGACAAAAGCACTCAGCCACCATAGCTCATGGTCTCTGCTCCAAAAAAGAGATTACTAATTCTTCTGGGGGGTTTCCTGGAGTGCCAACAGCCATGACAAAAAAAGTCTACTGTATGCTACATAACTTGTTTTTGTGGACTTTTTCTTTTCTTTTCTTTCTTTTTCTTTCTCTTTCTTTCTTTCTTTTTTTGTTGCTGGGGGGAGTCAAATGAACGAGCAGAGGTCATTGCACCAGGACATGGGAATAACCAGTTGCATTCCTTCCCACATTCAGGGATGGGGTTAGATTTGGGGCAGATTTTTAAGGCAAAAAATGGTGGCAGTAAAATTATTGTCGATATGTCAGTAATATGCAACATGGTGCATTGGTAGAGGCTAATAAGTAGGAAGCAGAGTGGAACAGAAAGAAACAAAATAATGCAGCATGTTTCTTTGTTCAAGGAACTTCCTGAGTGGTTCATTTCAATCTCGTGCTCTAAAAATACTGTATCTGTCTTCAGCTCAAGTATGTTTTTACTGTAATTAATAACATCTGTATATCATATAGAAGAGTATTTTCAAAACAACCATTGAGCAATTTCACAATTGGCAGTCACTGAAACAGTACAGGCAAGGGAGGGCACACTGAAATCCTTATGTACAGTGTTCTGCACTTTATTGGACTTTAAAATGAATGACTATATCTTGGCAACTAAAATAATAAATTCACCCAGCTTTTTTCTAAGGATACAACTGTCACCCACATTAGTTCAGCATTCCATCAGATTGATCTTAAATTATTTAAACTGCCAGACATACCTAATAGCTATCATCACTTCTTCAATACTCTCTTCAGCAGAACTTCTCTAATTTAAATATCTTGGCCTAATTTATATCTGTGTCATTAAAGTGTAGCTGTAATATATTGTAAACCATATTTCACTTAATTGCAACAGAGGGAAAATCAATATACTGTCTATATATCAAGAGCAGACAGTAAAAAAACCCTCATATAACTACTTTTTCTTATTAGTGATGACAAAAAATGTATATTATCTGTAAGGAATCAAATCTGTGTGGAACAAGGAGAGACTACTATCAAAGTGGATCTCTGATAACCCATTTTGGAGTTTTGAAGAGAGTTAATCCTAGCTTTTGATGCTTCCTCCCTTATTTATTTATTTATAAACTTTTAATTGTTAGTTTTGATTTTATTGGTGTTCATATTGCCATTGGACCTTTTTGTTTCTTTCTTAAAGTTAGTTGTATTCTGTCCTTGGGGCAGGTTACCTTAAAATTAGTTTATAAAGCTTAAAATGAAACAGAATAAATGAATGCATGTTGCAGGGCTGGAAAAAGTGCAAACAATTGGGAAAATGAAGCAACTCTCCTAAGAGGAAATCTTACTATGTTTGGGGCTTTTTAGCTTAGAAAGAAAAAGGTGGATGAGGGAAAACATGAGAGAGCTGTATAAATGATATGCAGCATGGAGAAATAACACATCCTTTCTAAATGATTATTTTCCTCTTTCTGTCTGCCTTCAATATGAGCTTCATTTTCTGTGAGACCACAGAAGGTGTCACACTGGGAATAGCTCACATGAAGTCTTTTAAGGCTCTAGATCAGAGATGATGAATATGTGGCTGTCCAGATATTGTTGGATTACAACTGCCGCCAGCCCTAGCCAGCACAGCCAACTATGATGGATCATGAGAATTGTAATCTGAGAACATCTGGCAGGTCATACATTTTCCATTCCTGGTCTGGAGCTCTCATTTTAAATCTTCAACATTCTCAAAGACCTGTGCGTTTCTATGTGCCTGTGCACAGGATTGCAGACCAGGGTTTGATTCCCACTGGGTGACATTGGCTGTGCCCTATGTTCTCAGCCCCCAGAAAACACCATGACAGGTTTGCCTCAGGATCGCTGCAGTCAGAAGCAACTTGAAGGCACACAACCTCTCCCAGAGAGGTCTGTCACAAACTGTTGCATTTGCTTTGGCAATAATTACAGCAGTTGCATTACAGTCCAGTTGCATAGGGATTACAGTCCAGTTGCATAGGGATGGGGGAGCGATGAGGGCAGTTTGCCCCAGGCGGCAATGTTTTTGGGGTGTCCCAGCTCATAGCCACATCCCCATGCACTGTGGCCATGCCCCTTGCACCATGCCCCCCTCCCACCCACCCCTCCACGCACTTCAAGCTCCGCTGCTGAGTAAGTCTTAATCATTTTTGTTGGCTCTTAATACAGAAACACTTTCAGCAAGTGCAATCTGATTGGCAACAGTAATCTCTTTACATTCAGAGTATCTCCAAACAATCAGCAGAATGATTTCCCTGTTTTCTGCAGAAAAATATAGCCTTGCTTGGGTTGCTTAGAAGGCCAGAAATTATATCCCATGCCCAATTTCATAGTTCAACAAAAGTAATGTGAACATCTTAATCCTTTCACATTGTAATAAACACTTCCATGCAGTGCACAGCAGTTCATTTCCTTGTGGCTGCAAATAAAGAAGAAGAAAAAGTTAAAAGATTTTAATCTGGAAAACTCACAAATGAATTCCTACTTTCCTATTAAAATGACCAAAGAAAGTGAGCAAGGCACAAAGAATACACGTGCACACAAATTAGGAAAGAGAGAGAGGGAGAGGAAGAGACTTTCAAAAAGAAAAGCTCAATTAGATTTACAGATATTAATGGACCAGGTCAGTTGCAGCCTGAAGAAAAAAACCACTCAAATTTACAATGGCCTAGAGTTCATTAGTCATGAATGCTCTCATGGAAGCTCCTTGGATTATATACTAAAAAGCGACTTTATATTATCTGGCAGTTTTCTTCTAGTTTGTAGAGCATCCAACAGAGTTTGCCCTAGGTTTTGTAGGACCCTGTGCTAAGTGAGATGTGAAGTGCCTCAGGCAGACATTTGTAGCTCATGCACTTGATGAGTGAGGTGAGGAGGGGCAATGATGTTTGGAAGCTGGGCAATGCTCACTGCAAACAGGCTGCATCTCAAACTAAAACAAAAGGTAAGTATTTTACAGCTGTCAAAGCACAGTGGAAAAGCTCTTAGGGGTTATCTTGGGAAGTTTAGGAGATAAAAAGAAAAATATTTTCAGGTCATCTGTGTGATGCACAGGAAAAGGCAAGGCTCACTTGAAGTTGAAAAATATGGTCAGTTTTCTAGTATTTTTTTACTCAAACCTAAATGCTGCACCTATGGCTTTTCATTTGGTGCCACCAGTTCTGTGGAATGATCTCCCCACTGCAGTGGGGCTCAATGCTGGTGAGTCTCTGCATTTATTTATTTCCATTGGCTCCTCCAACCTGCCATACTCTAAGCTGTTCTGAACTCTTTCATATAACGCATTATTGTGTTTTTATTGGATTGTGTCATGGTGCTGCTGTATTTCACCCTGGGTTTGCACAAATGAAAAGAGTTCTGCAAATATCTCCAAAATTTGTATATAGATTTAGATATAGATATAGATTATAAAGGAAAGAAATGAAAATCAGCAACCTTGAAACATGTTGCATCAACACATTTTAAACCAGAGTGATGAGCATAACCATGCAGGAGGCAAGGTTGACATAAAATCCTGAAACAACATTAATTTGTGGAATGCAGCAATGTACACAGTGCTGAAATAGAGACATCAGCACATCAGACAGCGTAGTTAAGAGAAGTACATCTAATTGCAGTGCCAGACTCTGATCAGCCATAATTTTCCTGGCCACTATCCATAAAGCCTATTTAAAGAGTACACACATAGTACGGAGTCCCAGTCTTTCCTGACAGTATGTCTTTGCACTGTCAAAGGCCATTTTAAAGACTGAAAAGTCCTCCCTGTGAGTAGCTTGCTAAATAGTGTACAGACTGCTGTCTGAAAGCAGGGACTGGGAGACAGCACTATGTATAGCATGCTGGCCAGATGGCTCTATAGATCAGTGTGGTGAGCATTTGGAACAGGAAATGGGTAATTAGCCACTGGTACACCAGGGCAGGGACTAGTACTTTCCCACACAGCTGGATCCTGCAGAAAAGATAAGAACAAATCAAGATTCCATGCAAAGGTCTTGCAATATTGGGTTGAGAGATATTACAGAAATCACTTAAGTTGTCTTACCTTCAGCTTTGTTGTTGTAGCTGTGTGTCTTCAATTCATTTCCAACTTATGGAAACCCTACAGCAAACCTACCACAGAGTTTTCTGGGCTCTGAAAGTGTGTGACGTGCCCAAGGTCACCCTATCGGTTTCCATGGCTGAGTGAGGAACTGAATCCTGGACTCCAGGGTTGTAGTCCAAAAATAAAACCACTACACTAAACTGATTGTTACAGCTACAGTTGCCTATGTAAAAGCTATTCCTTCACTGGTCAAATACATTTTCTTTGCTCACCCATTAACTTCACTGCAGGGTCAGTTTGTTACGGCATAAAGAGATCTGACATTTAAAGATCTTCCTGAACCTGTAAAATAGAATCCAGTCCTCACCCCACCTCAGAGGACAAGCTGTGACTGAATAGATCTGAATCCTATAACAGCAAGCATTAAGTCATTTCAGTCTATAAATGAAATTTATATGTATGAAGACACTAATTCAGTGAACCACTATACAAAATTGTGGATTTGAGTTTCATAGCAGCTTTCATTTGAAAACAAATTGGTTGTGTTGTTTTTTGGTTTTCACTCTGCAGTGATGTAGAATGGAAGGCACTGAAGATAGGAAATGACAATCTGATGGATATCTGGTGTGCTATCATCTTGACTCTGATGTGCTGAGCCATTTGTTTACTGACAGAGAAGGAAGCAAGAAGAACTTCCTAAGCACAATGTGCCGATCCTGCTTTTTCCTGGAATTAAAAACTGATTCCCTGAACAATTACAGAAATACACTTACTGCTTAATAGACACTCCTATCATCAGGAACACAAGAACTATGAAAGAGACATATAATCAACATTTTAGAAAGAATGCCCAGGGGGAGGCACTCTTTTGTCAGCATTTTTTCTGTACAGCATGGCATTGTCACAGTCACCACCTAGTGATCACTGTCACTATACGTGACACTGTACCAGAAAGCCAAGTCTTGGCATATTCTTGCTTTCATACAGCTGCCATCTTCTCAGAGATTATTAGAAAATGGCAAAGTAGGTGGCTGAGAGCATAGACAGGATGGCATAGGGCCAATCCATCATATGGTTGGATCTTCTTCCCATTTCTTTAGGTTGCTAGGTAGTAAACAAAACCAGAACAAAACAGATCAAAAATAATAACATTTATAAGTTAACTTAGAATCCAAAGACCAGTCAATCATCTTCCCTAAAAAAAAATCCTGTTAATTACGGCATGTAGACCAAGGAGTAGGAAAACGTGGTCTTCCAGCTGTGATTGGATTGGAACTCTCACCATCCCTAGTCAGCATAGGAAATGGGAAAGGAACGCTGGGGACTGCCGTTCAACAACATCTGGAGCGCCACATCTTCTCCATCCCTAAGGCCGTTCTTCCATTCCTCATATCACATCTCTGCAACTGATTCCTTTTCACAGTAATTAAGATACACTGTCACATTATGACTGTTAACATAAATAGAAATAATTTCATTCCTTTTAAGCTATAACTGTAACTGATTTAGTTACTTTCATGCTCATAGTGTTGCCTGGTCTTATTGTTTCAGTGTGGACAGTATGACAGGGGAGCAGCTTGAAGCATTTTAAAAAACCATATAAAAAGTAGAAAAATAATTATCTTTTAAATATAACACAGTGAAGTATTACTTCATGAACTGTAACTGCAATGACAAGTCATTACTTGAGGCTGTCCTTCTTGAGACTATAATTTTAATTACTTTTTATAGTAACTTTGAACTGTATTCCAGGAACATCTTGGCTGACTTGTGCAGGCAACTGAACAAAGGCAATCTGTCCCTGTTGGTTCTGTAGACCTCTTAGCAGCTTTTGATATTAACCACGTTATCCTTCTGGACCACTTCTCTGGGATCGGATTAAGGGGCACTGTTTTATAGTGGCTCCAATCTTTTTTTTTCTTTTTCTTTTTGCGGAAGTGAACTTAAATGATGTTGTTGGGTACCTCAGGGCTTGATTTTATCACCCATGCTGTTTAATATCTATATGAAACTACCGAGAAAGGTCATCAACAGACAACCAAATTTGTTTGTTTTTTGTCTAATTCCTAGGAAGCTGCTTCAGTGCTAAATCAGTTTCTACTGGCAGTGATGGACAGGATGAGAATAAGCAAATTGTAACTTAATCCAGACAAGATGGGTGTTCCTGGTCAGTCAAAGGGCCAGTCAGGGAACTGGGATTCACACCAAGCTGGATGGGCTTACACTCCCTGAACATCTCAGGTTCACATTTTGTGTGTACTCTTAGACTCAGATCTGAGACTGGATGTTCAGGTTTTGACAGTGGCCATGACAGCGTTTATGCTGTTAAAACCAGTGTGTCGGCTGCACCCACTTCTGGAAATGTCAGATTTGGCTACAGTGATTCATGCCTTGATTGTATCTCATTGGAACTATTGTAACACACTCATAGCCACCATTGAAAACTGTTTTGAAACTGCAATGGGGCCAAAATGCTGCAGCTAGACTGCTGACCACAGCCAGTTGCAGGGAACACATTCCTCTCATTTGTAACAACTCCACTGACTAATAGTCCATGTTC